>PVJX010029438.1:0-22923 GCA_004027295.1 Dolichotis patagonum
TGACTTATTTTAAATGTGAAGTAAACTATTTGACCTGGCTTACTATCTCTAGTAGTGGGCTAGGAAGAAAACGTAAGTTTAAAATGAAATCTTTGATGGAAACCTGAGCCTCAGAGATGCAATATCTTGGAACAAGTTCTGGGTTGGGTGACAGGGGTCTTAGAACCTGGGTCTTACCTGGCCACCAGCTAGGGGCCCTTGGGAAAGCCAGCCCAAATGATGAAGGAGATGAGCTCCTCAGGCCTCTTCTGATGCTCAATCCTCTGCTAGAGAAAAAGCCATGCTTTAAAATAAATCAGGGCCGCCAGCAGCGTGTCTTCTGTCTTTACCTCCCTAGATAGCTTTATTTTAGTTAGAGATGTGAATGTGAGCTGAGATGAAGTGAACCACCCCTGAGGTCCGAAGAAACTGTGTCCTTTCCTAAGATTCCAAATAAAACTGTCGTTGGCCACGAACAGATGGAAGCAGAAGCCCGCAAAAGCTTCCATGGCGTGGGAGGGGATATGTTCAGTCAGACCTTCTTTCCCACATTTTAAAGCATGTATCCCAAGACAGACAAAAGTTCTGTGTGTTTACTGCATTCCTCGCGATGCCTTGAAATCCGTGAGATGGCTAAACCAACCCAACAGACAGGAGGTGTATCTCAGGCAGGGGACCCTGTTTCCTCCTCTTGTAAGGAGCTGCTCCCCTATGTTCCACCACAGGGGCACCAAGCCCGTCCGCTTCCAAGGCCCCAAGCTCAGCTGACCTACAACCTGCTGCATTTGGTCACTGTGACCACAGGCCAGCCTTGCTGAAGCACAGCACTGGTTGTTCCGTAGCCACGGTGATTAAAAATAAGTACAAGAGAAAATGAAGGATAGAAGATGAAATCAATTAGAGGTCTCAAAACCAGATGGGGTCCCCAGACTGGTGCTTCTCAAACTACCTGTCTAGATGTTCATTTTTGCTTAACCCTCAGAAGAAAAAAATTTATAAAATATACTGCAGATGCATTACCAGACAAAAAGCAACAAAACACATAGAAAGAAAAGGAAAGGATCTCATTTGTATTATTATTATTATTATTATTAATATTATTATAAGATTCCAGTAGATTCCTGGCTAATTCATGGATCGGATTAGATTATTATGATTACACATTTATGGAATAATTCTATTGGTTGTTATTAAAAGCGTCCTCTTGATTTCTCACACTGAGGACAAGCAGGCATGTGGGCCGCTGTGAGGAGCATTTCCTGGACCAGGCTGGGAAGCCTGGGACCTGTGGTACAGGAGAGAATGACTGTGACTCAAACAGCAAATACAGAGCTCAGCAAGAAAGGAACACAAAAGATGTGACCCAGAATCAAGAGAGAAGCCAATGCAAGCAGTGCAGAACGGTGTGGAACCAAGCAGAGCTCAAAGATGGGAAAGAGGAGGCCAGGCTGCTGGGAGGGTCACAGTAGCCCTCAAACACCTTGTCACTGTTTTAGCACCCAATCATCTAACTGGCTGCGCACAAGCCCTCTGTTTAGTATGCAATTAGAAGCTGGCTTTCTATGCTCATTAAACTGTGAGTTTTATAAGAGAAGCAATAGTGTCCTCTTGCCTCCCTATGGAAGGGCGCCAAGTACAGACCCTTAAAGATTGTCTTAGTCACTTTCACATTCCTGCAAAAAAAAAAAAGTACCTGACACTCATCACTTAAAGGAGGAGAGGTTCATTTTGGTGCATGTTCTTTAATGGATTGATCAGCTAGTCCAAGGCAGAAAGGGGATGGTGCAAAGGCCTGGCAGAAGAAAGCTTCTCACCCCATGCTGATCGGGAAGCAGAGAGAGAAGGGAGGAGCCAGGGGCAAGAAGACAGGCTTCTAGGTCGCACCCAGTGACCTCCTCCTATCAGGCACCACCTCCTGCAGCACAGTCAGCCCTGACCCCATCCACAGTGTATCCTCTGAGCACTGTGCCCTGTGATCCATCACCTTTCAAAGCTGCAGCTCTGAACACAGGAGACTTTGGGGGACATCTAGATCGAAATCATAACAAATCTGTAACCCTCCTTAGCCCGTCCTGGCTTGGGGAGAAATCTAAGGGAGTGAGATACCCATTTTGGAGAAAAGTCAGAATTAAATTTGACTTAGCCCTATCCAACAGAGCAGAAGGGTCTCTCCAGGTGAACGGCAGCTCTTCATAGATTTTTCACGGGCTCTCTTACCCACACTAAGGGCCTCAGTGGTCACAGTGACAATCCACTGCCAACACCTTGGTCCTGTGATTGCTCCTCTTTGGGCCTGCTCCACCAGAACCTTAGGTTTCTACAGAAACTCTTAAAACACAGGAAACTATTACTTTCCTCCAGAAATTATAGCCCTGGGAGTTCTGTGGAGACTTGATCTCTTCGTTTTATAGTTGTCTCTGCAGGACAATGAAGAACATCACTTCCCAGACTTCACATTTAAGAGTAGCCAACCATGTACCATCTTCATTACCCATAATCCTGACAGAGGACTGATCTCAGGCTCTGTCGCATACTTGAGTGCATTACCAGCCTCCTCTTAGCATCCCATAAAGAGAGGCTGGTCTTGCCTCAGGCCCTTCAGTGAGAGCTTTATTCCAAGATGTTATGGTTTCTATCTAGATGTTCCCCAAAGCCTCATACAGTCATAGGTGGAGGTGACTAGATCACAAGAGTATAATATTCCTCACTGGGTTAGTCCACTGATGAGTTTATATCTAAATGTAACATTGGGAGATGAAACCTGATTGGAGGAGGCAGGTCACTGGGAGTATGACCTGGAAGAGTTTATATATATATCCCTCCTCCTCCCTTGATCACTCTGTGCTTCCTGTTGCCATGCCATGGACTGTTTCTCCTCTGCTAGACCCCTTTACCCCACCACACTGCCTTGGAACTAACCAACTATAGAATAAAACCTCTACAAATTGTGAGCCAAAATAAACCTCTCCTCTATTGTGTTCCAACCACAGGAAGTAACTAAGACAAGGAGCCTAACTTTCAGCCCCCAACTCCTCTCAGTTATGTATTTTAACAAACTCAGAGTACAGTGCATGACCTGTTTGACAGCTATGGATTCCAGTGTGAGCAGGTAGGTTGGATTTCCCAGCTTCAAGGACAATGAAGTTATAAGAACTGATAGGTCTATGATAAGCCACCAATGCCCTCAATGCCATCACCATCACAGACATGGGTACTGTCAATCATCCACTTGCCTGAAGGCCTTCTCTCTGCTTAGTATCAGCTAAGTGTTGATTATTTGACAAACTATCGGGAAATCAAGTCTTTTCATTTTTTCCTTATTTTATTTACTTTTTATTTTGATTTATTTATATTTTTAATTTTTTTTTCAGTACTGGAGATTAAACCCAGGGCCTTGGTGTTAAGCTAAAATCTCAGCTCTTTTTCAGTTTTGACCCAGGATCTCACTAAGTTGCGCAGTCTGAACTGAAACTTGTGATCCTCGAGCCTCAGCCTCTCACACAATCCTGGGGTTACCGGAGCGCACCACCGTGCCCAGGTAGGAAGTCACGACTTGTGTTTGGTGAAATACAAGGTAGCAAAGAATAAATTCAAACTGGGTGTGGTGCTGCACATGTGAAATCCGGCACTCACCACTCAGGAGGCTGAAGCAGGATGATTGCAGCCAGTTTGAGGCCAGTCTGGCCTATGTAACGAGTTCAAGGCCAGCCTAAATTACTTAGTGAGGTGCTGTCTCAAAAAACAATTTTTTTAAGAGTTTCAGGGCATTGATTTTTAACCGAGAGCAAGATCTTCCTTCTCCCCAAGAACATTTGACAATGATCAGAGACTTTTATTTCCCCGACTATGGTCAGGCAGGTTACTACACGCCCCTGGAAGGTGAAACCCCCAGCGGTGGGTCCTCACCCCACACCCACAGGCCAGCCCCACCACACAGGCCCATCTAGCCCACAAACCCAATAGCGCAAATCTGTGAAACGCGGTTCCGGAGCCCAGCATTGATGAATGAGTAATTATGATGTCGATAGGTTTGATAGATTATGTATTCAGCAGGCAAAACATCTAAACCTGTCCCACAGACCAATGTGCAGACACAGAGTGGACTTGCATAGGAAAACAGCACAAGTTTGAGAAGTCGACTACCCAGCCTCTCCCCGCCCTGCTCCTCCCTCCCTCCTCACTCTCCCATCTCTCTCGCTCACTCCCTCTCTCTCTCTTTCTCTCTCAGCTAATGTGCAATTAGCTCCTCTGTCCTCCTGAGTGACTTTCCCTCCTTGGCAGCCACTGTCGGGCCGAGACACTGCGTGCAGATCTCTGTTTATTTGCCTCTTAGAAAAAGAAGCACCTTATACCATGATGCTGGCAAAAGTTGTCTGTAGAATCCTGAGATCCTCTTCAGTGATAGCTGATCTCTTCCTGCTCCAGACATCTGACCCAGGGCTCCTCATACTTGATAGGCACTCAAACCCTTGAAGTGAAGATGTCTTGGTAAAGTGCGGTAGGTCCAAGTTTTGCCCCGAAACTCAGCACTTCTAAGAAACTCTGGATCCCGCCACTTTCTGACAAGACCACACTGTAAGTACAAAGTGGCAAGAACCTGCTGGGATCTTGGGCGCATCCCTGGTGCAGTGTGACCTGGACAGAGGACAGATTGGACTCATGTCGGTTTTGCTTAGTTTTTCAATTTTATGATGGTGCCGAATTAAAGCACATTAAGTCGAAAGCAAGCATTGCTATTTGGACTTTTGCCTTCCTCTTCCCGGGTGAGCGGTTCATGGTACACTATTCTCTTGCAATGCTGGGCTTTGGCTGTGAGCCTGAGAGTCTGGCTTAGCCGTGAAAGACGGACAATGCTGCCTCAGAACAGGCCTGGTATTAGGTGCTTTGCCCTTCTACTGGCCAATGAATGGATTCTGAGCATGTTTAATGACTGCTAGATTAAATTCAGGTATATTAAATGCATTTTCAATGTAAGATATTTCCAACACTCAGTGGGTTTACTGGGGCCCTGTGACCCCTATAAAAGCTGGGGTTCACCTACTCTCAGGTTCTCCTCTGCAATGAAGCTACAAAGACCTTCTGGAATGGTGGAACATGCACTTTGGAACCTGAAAAGTACATATGAAATCCTTAGTCGTTCTCACAATGGTTTTGTGACTCTGGAGAAATCAATCAGTCTTTCTGATATGTGTTTTCTTGTCCTTATGTGGATATATAATTATTTTCACAGGAGTGTTAGCAAGTATTAAATAAAACCATGGGTCCCCCATCCCAGAATGAGTGCAGCCAGAGGTATTACGAGATTCAGAATATTCTTAGATTTTAAAAAATGTAAGATGACACATGTGAAATATGTAACAGGCCCAGAGGGGTCTGGGGCCACAGCCTGCAATCAAACACATTCTTATTTATGCAGCAAAATGCATGAAATCTGCACCACCCAGAAGGAATAAAGATTGTGAGCAGCCGAAGCCAGCCTCAGGGCCTCTGTCACACGTGATCAGATCAGGTGTATGTTACCAGGAGAATCTCCATTTCCAGAGCACGTCTGGGTTTG
This sequence comes from Dolichotis patagonum, assembly GCA_004027295.1. Lineage (NCBI taxonomy): Eukaryota > Metazoa > Chordata > Mammalia > Rodentia > Caviidae > Dolichotis > Dolichotis patagonum. The sequence goes on from PVJX010029438.1 coordinate 5,537, forward strand.
GAAACTGTGGATGAAGCATGGTGACCTGCACCTGGTCCAGGAGCACCTTGATCTTTCTGCTGGAAGAGGGAGACACACTCATTTCCTCCTAAATATTGCAGGAGGTGGACGGGAAGCCCTGGCACAGGACACAGTGTGTGATTCGGTGGAACAATGGGAGGCCCAGTCAGCCCCAGGGAGGAGCAAGGCCAAAGCCATGCAGAACATAGAGAAGGCCCATGGAGAACCCTGCCTTCACTGTTTCGGCAAACAAGCATTTTGAGTCAGCGGCAGCCATGGGGAATGGGAGGAGAATCAAGAAGCCAGACCACGCCTTCCCATAAGCCAGCCAGTGCATGACTGGGAGATGAGAAAAGCAGCCCTCCCCTCCTCACCCCACCCCACAACTGCTGATTTGGAGGAACTCAAGCTGAGATGATAGCTACTGAAGTAAAAAGGAGTAAGTTAATGCTTGTATTGTTTGACTGACTTTGCAGGTCTGAAGCTGGTGGTCTGAGCATCTATTTGGAGGATAACAATATGCATTATGGCAGCTGTGGGGGATTTCCTCCTGTCTTGTTTTTGAAATCCAGTGTTTTGTTCCATTTTATCCTTTTGTTTTGTTCCTGCCTCTGGTAACCTGAGCAACTATTTTAAAGATAATGATATGCAATAAGGCAACCACTGCTCACTTCCTATCATCTTGTTTTGAAAACCTATGTTGCTATGTTTTTTGTGGTTGTGGTTGTTGTCATTTTGCTTTTGTTGTTGTTGAGTTTTGCAGAGTTTTTTGTTTTTTGGTTTGTTTGCTTCTTGATTTTTCTGGAAGTTTTTTTTCTCTTTAAAATTAAAAAAAAAAAAACATGTCATAAGCCCATGTTTGCAGTTTGCAATGCTTGCATTGCCCATGGGGAGTTGGTGCCTGCACATGTCTTCCTTCTTTTTACTTCCTTTTCCCCTCCTCTCTTCCCCACCCTTCCCTTTTGCAAAAGATCACCTCCCTGATTCTGTCACTCTCCAAACCACACACACACACACACACACACACACGCACGCACTGAGCCTCTCAAACCTAGCAGGAACCAGGACTGAGGGACTATATTCTGAAGTCAAGATCATCCTGAAAGGTAAAGACAATACGCCAAGTATCTTCTGAGAAAAACACACATGAATCCCCTCCATCTTTAGGACACAAAATTAAGACTGTCTCTGTGGAGGGCATTAGACTGTATCCTTCCAAAAAAAAAAAAAGTACATAGGAAAATAAGTACCAGACCAAAAGTAAGTCATTCCCAAATGCCTCCTTTACACGGACAGTTCAGTGTCTGCAGAGGTATTTTTGTTTGTTTTCTGTGGTCACTTTTTATCCTTTTTCTGTTTTTTTTACATGATCTTAAAATTACAGCTCTTTGTGCAGAATTCACAGGTGAAAGTTTTGCATAATGTTAAAAAGAAAAGTGGAAGCAGTCGTTAACCCTAACCATCCACCTCTTGTCATCTTACATCATTTTTCAGGAGAGGACAGTGGTGCCTCTGATTAGGAGCTTAATGTGTTTAACGATTTGGGCGAAGTTGGCTCTGTTCATGTTTGAATAGGGTAGACTGCCTTGGTTGTATTCGTCACCTGATGTGGTTTATAAATGGAAGCAAAAATTGCCAAAAGCTTTTGTTTGTAAACTGAATCATAAGCCACACATTCCCTGGGCAAAGGCAAAGGGAGAGGCCAAGAGGGAGGGCCTATTCTGCACCCCAGACGGCTGGCTGGGGGTTCAAGGCCTGATCGTGAGTGGCAGGGTCTCACCCAGGGATACAGTGTACTCTGTAATGAACACAGGAGTGTGAGATTCTGAGATTATCTTAGGGGTGGCAGGGCAGTGTGGTGGTGAGACCCCAGCTTCTGCAGGTGGCCTGCCTGGGCTCCAGGCATAATTGCACTGCTCGTGGGCTGTGTGGTCCCATTAGCTGCTTTGGATCTCTCCTGCTCTCTTTCTTTGCATCTGCAATAAAGAAAATAGCCTAGGCAAGGTGGAGTATGCCTATAATCCCAGCCCTCTGGGAGGCTGAGGCAGGAAAACACAAATTCAAGCCTTACCTGGGCAATTCATTGAGACTCAGAATAAAATTTTTAAACTGTAGCTCAGTGCAGAGGCCCTGGGTTCAATCCCCAGTGTGAACCACCACCATCACCATCACCCTCCCCCAAAAAAGTAGCAAATGCAAGTCTCATGATCTGTTACTCCCATTATCCCGTTCGGCCTGAGGCATGTCCAGAACAAAAATGTGGACCGGTGAGCATGTCCCAAAAGGCACACAGCACATCACTGAGCCAGAGAAGCCTGGTCCCTCTGATGACCCACAGGCCTGGCCTTGCTTTTCCCGATCCACAGACCCCGAATGAGATGCCCTGGGGTGGGGCCACCTCCAAGCTGGTACAGAGGAGCTGGGCATGGCAGAGCGCACTCCGTTCACAGTGCTCAGGGGGCAGCAAACCTAAGACGCTCGGCGAGTTCAAGGCCAATCAGAACTGCATAGTGAGGGCTGGGGATTTAGCTCAGCAGCATAAGCGCCTGCCTTGCAAGCAGGCAGTCGTGAGTTCGATCCCTGGTACCGATTAAAAAAAAAAAGAACTGCATAGTGAGACCCTGTTTCTGAAAAACCAAAGGAGAGCATTGGACTCACAGAGCCAGCCAGGGGGAAAAGCTGTTCCTTTCAGCTGAGACACTCTGCCCCAGCTTCCACGGGCATCAGGTCTGAGGTCTGTGCAGTCTCCTTGCAGTGTCCCCAGCTGCCCTTGAACCCAGCTGGCAATGACACGGAAGCCACTCCGCCAAAAAAGGCGCCGCTCAGCGTCAGCCTGTGACAGGCACGGGGCTCAGCCCAGGAGCCCCATATGAGGCCAAGAGGAACAAGCCACCTGTGCGAGGAGCCTGGGTTGGGAGGAAGCTGTGATAACACACCACAGCATTCAGGGTCCTCCTAAACCAGCCTGCGCAGAGACATCTGTCCCTGGGGTGATGGCTGAGCCAAGTGAGCATGCACTGCTTTCGGTTTCCTGTGAAGCTGATCAAAGGTCGTTTGCATGCAGAGGGACACATTCTGGAAAGGAAGGCACAGCTCGCCTGCAAATACACTGCCAGCTTGCAGTTCAGCCAGGGCGGGCTAAGGGTCCTCCTGTCCAGGTGACCAGGGGACATTAATGCACCTGATAGCATCACAGCTCCTGACTCACCAGCCACAGGGGACTCATTAGCTAGGGCAGGGTCACACAGGGATGGAGCAGCTCTGCTTCAGAGGAGAGCCACAGCCGTCCAGAGCCCTTCCTGCATTTCAGTAACTCCCTTTCAAGGAGGGGAAACTGGCTCTGCAAGACCACAGAGCTGCATCCGCAAGGGGAAACAGGCACGGCTGCTAATCAGCAATGCGTCTATTGGTTTCCAACATGAACTAAGCGTCCTAGGTGCCGGGGTGAAAGCTGGAGTTGCCTTTGTGTCCTCAGCTGAAATGCTGACGCTTGTCCCACATACACACAGCACCTGCACCTGTGAGCTCTCGGGGATGCCAAGCACCGGCACACATCAGAGCTGTCACTGGGCACCTTTGAGACACTGATGCCTTTGTGACAGTAATACCATGATTGCATGAGAAATGCCAGCCAGAGAATCAAGTGGGTAAAAAAGGCAAAACTCACTCTTTGAGGGTGCAAAGGCATAGGTAGCTTGTTTTCTCCCGCGGAATCACTGCCTGGAGCTCTTCCCCTTCGTCCCCTGTCCCTTCTGGCAGCAGCTGGCATTTGAGACCGAACTCTCTGAGCACCTTCCCCTTGCTGTTGGCAGCACTGCTCACATCTTGTTTTCCTCCTGCCTCTCTGATCTTCCCTTCCAGCCCTACATTCCTTATCCCCCGCAGTCGTCCCTCTGTGTGTGCCAGGGCCTTCATCTTATTTTCTTACAAGGACATTTTCCACACGTGTGACCTCATTACCTTTAATGCCTCTTCCCTTTTTCTTTGACAAATCACTAGCAAACTTAAAGTACCTCCAAGCTGGCAGCTAGGAAGAGACCAGAGGGTTGTATCTCTCCCAGCACTCTTTGCTACAGAGTGAAAGGGAACCAGGTTTCTAAAGAGGAAGGACCATGTAATGGGTGATACATCATGTCAACTTAACAAGATAAGAAGATGTAACTAAGTAAGTCAGGAGTTCTACATGGGGGGAGAGGTGTAGAGACAAGCTCTAGGGCAGCTATTTACAGTCTAGGATGTTAGATGTTATAATGATTGATACATTGTGTCAACTTGAGAGGTTTAGCAGTTTAACCAAGCAACACAGCCAGGGGCTAGGGTCTTCACTTTGTAAAATCCTCAGCCTATGTAAAAGGAGGTCACAGAGATGGTGTGAGGGCTACACCCACCCGAGGGGGGAGCAGCCTGCATATAATATAAGGCAAGAAGAGCCTTGCTCGCCCTCATTTCTGCTCTTGCAGCTTTGGGTATCCTCTACCACCATGCACTGTTGCCCCTGTGCCATGCCACCCTGCCTTGGAGCCAGCTGATTATGGACTGAAACCTCCACAAACTGTAAGCTAAATAAACCTCTCCTTCTTTAATTTTGGGTGTCAGTATTTTGTCTTAGCAATGAGAGAAAAGGAACCAAGACAGATCAGTTCTCTTAGGTCTGACATACTCCAGAATCCAGAATTTCCAGAGAGATTAGATCTCTAGGGAAAAAAGGGTTGTTAGTCATGAGAGATGGGAATGGAGAGATGCACTTCCCCTCTGGCAGGTGTTTCCACTGATGAGACTTTCTGACAACTGTGTAGACTTTCGTGCTCGCCATGTTCCTTGACTTACCAGCTAGTAGGCACTTGGTGACTGAAGCTCTCTCTTCCCTTCGGTCCTTTGACCTGGAAAAAAATATGAAGATAGATAGATAGATGCATTGATAGATAACAGATGATAGATACATAGATAGATGCATAGATAGATAGATATCTGATAGACTGATGGATAGATAAATGAACAGATAGATGACAGCTGGTAACTGGATAGATGTACAGATGAATGGGTGGATGGATGGATGGATGGATGGACAGATGATGAGTATTCACTAGCAATCAGAGCTCTAATGGATAATGCTTCTTCTAGCTCCTCTCCTGTCTCTCAATCCTGGGTACCAGTCCAGGCAGTGAAGTGAGTAGCCCCCTTGAACCACTGAAGAATAAATTTGTCTTACCCACCTCACCTCCTGCAAGAACTCAGAACCCTTTCCTGCCTCCATGTGCTTGGAAAGTAGTGTGGAATGCACAATGATTTGTTTTCTGTAATTATGCTGACATGGTATTTTTGTTGTATGCAATGGAAAAATTGCTTTCATGTTTTTTAATGTGGGCAAATAAACATGTCTAGTAATTAGCCTTACTAAGTCTCTCCCAAGGTGAGCCTCTGATGTATTAGGACATCACTGTCTTCCTGAGTACTTAATCTGAGTCTTGTTGGCTAAGATGCACACTTTCCAGAGGAAAGATTAGCACCCCTTACATAAAGGGTGCCCGTGTTTATCACACAATAGTGAGGACCTTTGCTCACGCCAAAACCCACGTTCCAATGCTTATGGCAGCTTTCTTAATAGACAAAGAAATGGAGAGGAGATTAATACTTGCCGTGGATGGAGGAGGGCAGGGGAAGAGATGACTGTGGCCATTCAAGGACAACATACACAGTTTGAATGTTTGTCCCTCAAATTGTCACATGTTGGAAATTTTCTCCCAAAGTCATACACAGGTGGCCCTGGTGTGGGTCTTGGGAGGTATGAAGATGAGAAGAGATCATGTGGGATCCCCAACGTGGCACTGATGACTTCAGAAGAAGAGGGAGCTGTCACTCACGCTGTCTCATCAGGTAAGGTCATTGCTTACTATGAAGACATCAGAATCCCTCACCGGACACCAAACAGATGGCACCGTGACGCTCCAGGGCATCTCATACTCCAGAATCGAGAACTTGCATTCCTGTTAAATCACGCAGTCTTAGGTGTTCTTGTAGCAACAGAAGACAGAAGACTGCAGACAGAAATATCTACTCGGACTGTATCAATGTCGATATCACCTGATGCCCGTCCAGGACACCCCATTGGAGGGAGACGGATAAGGGATGCACTACAGGCTGTCTGCGTTGTTTCGCACAGCGACATGTGAATCCACAACTGTATTAAAAGTCTAAAATTAATTTTACACTTTGGAAAGAATGATGGGAGGTGGGCCCCAGGCAGAGAGAGTGGACCACCCCGCTCGGGGAGGGAGGTGGGTACAGCAGAAGGGGTGCTCATCTTTTTGCACCCCCAGTGGGTGGTGAGAAGGAGACAGAGGGAAGAGAGAGCAGGTCAGGGTGAAATGGTGGAGACTCTCCTGTGCTATGTGTCACTAAGGGACAATGACAGTGACGCCCTGGGGATCTCTTGCCCCTGCTTCCCTTTGAGAATTCTGGAAGATGTCACCTAAGAAGACCAACTCGGAAGCCCTGTGGCCAGGGAGAGGAGGATTCTGGGAGGTTTGTTTTAAGCATCTTTTTCCTAACTTCCATCTGCTCCGCATGGCATCTGAGCATGCATGGCAGTGGCTACCACGAGCTCAGGGGAAGTCAGAGACCAGGACGCAGGCTCAAGTCCCCCAGCTGTTCCCCGGGCCAGACCCACAGGCACCCAGGTAAGGAGGAGCTTCAAGGGGAAGGGGCTTCTTGCTGGAGGGTACAAGGCTATTCGGGGTTGGGGTGATGCACCCCAACACCACAGGGAGAGAACACAGAGACCCCCCAGCCCTTGCTCCTTGAGTGTCTCTTACAATAACCCTGTGCTCATCCATGGCGGTGCTTCCAGGAGCTCTGAGAGCAGATCTGGGACACAGGGCTCACCCCTGATTAAACAGTCAGAACTATAAGCTGACTGGGGACCCCAGAGTGTGGCTGGTGTCTGTGGAAAGGGCAGGCTTGTGGACTTCTGAGCCTCTGCCAGATAGAGTCTCTCGTGGACAGCAGCTGATTAGATGGGTTCTGTACCTCAGTCCACGCCATTGGGGTAGAAGTGGAATAGACCTGGTCCCAAAGTCCAAGTGGACGCACAGTCTTCTTCGGCTGGTGTCTTAGTCAGCTTTCTGTTGCTGTGACAAAGCACCTGAGGTGAGAAGGGAAGAAAGAATTTTGTTGTTTTGACTCACAGTATCAGCCACAGCCAACTGGCTCGGATTCTTTTAGACCCATGGTAAGTTAGAACATCATGGCAAATTGTCACGGTGGACAGGAGCTCCGGCACATGGCATCCAGGAAGCAGAAAGAGAAAGAATGAGACTGTACCCCCGGGCCTGCTCCATCAGACCCCACTTCCTCACTTCCCTTGTGTCCCAAATTACAAGTCAATCCGTGGATTAGTCCCCAGTGAAGTTAGACCTCTTGTGACCAATCGCCTTCCAAAAGCCCTTCCTCTGAACTCATGAGCATTTGAAGAGACATTGAGATCCAAACTGTGGAAGGAAATCAGGAGTCCTCTCCCCCAGGTCCCACTGTCCCCACCTGGCTTGTACCCTGTGCCCCTATGTGTCCAGACAGGAGTTCAACTGCTTACATCAGTGTGTCTCACCACGCTGGCAGGGGACAAACAGGAAACTGAGGCCTTTACAATGTATGGGGGGCTCTAATCTCAGCACCCTGGGAGGCTGAGGCAGGAGGATTGAAAATTCAAGGCCAACCTGAGCAACTAAGCAAGATCTAGTCTCAAAATGAATGAATGAATGAATGAATGAATGAACGAACCAGTGAGTGAGCGATGGTTGTAACTCAGTACAAAAACCCTGGGTGTGGGTGGAGGGTTGTATACATATAAGTATTTTACAACCCCAGGCACACATGCTAAGGCCATGGAGGAGGCCCCAGGAGGTCCCAGGAGTGCAGGTCCCAGGAGTCAGAGAGAATCAGCCCCCAGCAAATCCTCTCTGGCCTGGATTGTGCCTAAATCCTCCCGGGCATCTGCTCACGGCAGAACCCATGCAGCAAACGCAGACCCCAGGAAGAAGGAGACTGAGTGTCTCAGCCTCGCATTGATACACAGCTTGGTTCTTTCCATTCAGAGGACAAGTGCCTGGTCTCCGCCCTTTGAGGACAGAGCACCTCCTGACTTTTGTCCCAGCTCTTGAAGCAGGACAGGAAGGGATTTATTTACAGGCTGTGATTACCAGGTCTAAGCACACAGAAGCTGGGAGTTCTGGTCATCTGCTATTTTCAGCCAGATTAGAAAAATCCCCCAAGGAATGTGTGTTTTCATTTCAACATTAAATCACAAAAGAACCAAAGAAACAGGGCAAAAATGCAAATGGAGGGCCCCAGTTAAGTGCAGGGGGATTTAAGTTCTTTGTCCCTGAGCCAAAAACCTTCACTCTGTGGAGAATCCAAGTCCTTTGGTTGCCCTGGCAGTCGCTGGGGTTTAAAATCAAGTTAACAGCTTTCTCACCGTCACCAGCCTTAGGAAACCTGTTAGGAGCTGGGCGTGGTGGCACGGGCCTGCAACCCCTGCACTCTGGGAGGCTGAGGCAGGGGGGTTGCAATTACAGACTTAGTGAGACTCCGTCTAAAAATTTTAAAAAGGAAAAATAAAGGCTGGAGTGGTAGCTTAGTCTAAAGGACTTGGGTTCAATCCCCAGTGCTGGAGAGAGATCTTGAGAGACAGACAGATAGACAGACAGACAGACACATTGCCCATCATGTTTTGGTTACAGTAAGTCCTAGAACCTGAATAGCCTTAAAGTAACACCTCTCCCTTCCTGCTGCTGTGGCCAGTCCTGATTAGGCTCCCCAAGCTGGGGAGGGGCTGAAGGTCACCGGTGTGGGCTCACTCACCGAAACCTGCCTGTTCTCTCCAGCTGCAGCTCTCAAACCCCTTCAGGCCTCACAACCTCTGTGGGAGCCAGGCACCCCAAAGCTCCCCTCTATCGGCCTCGGCCCTCGCTCTCCCATCATTTGGAGCTTCTTCTGGGCACTTCGTCTGGGGCGGCTGAAGAACAGCTTTGGAGATGTTATTTGGAATCCCTGGCCCTGCTTGTGTCTCCTGCTTTGAGTTGAGACTCAGCTGCCTAGGGACAAATGCAGTCTCTCTCTCTGTCCAGCCTGGGGATGCGAGCTGCCCATGGTCACCTGAGAGCACCAGGCGTGCTCAGTCATGGGCCGTGAGGATGCAAGGTCACCCCAGGCTCTGCCATTAGGAGTGGGAAATCCTACCGATTCAGTGTCAGACCACGCAATGAAGACATCAAGAGTGACACACGGGACACACGGGACACACAGGACACAGGGACTACCTCTCCAGGAAGCAGGAGGCCCCCGGGCCCCTAGGGGACTGGGACTTCATCACCAATAGCTACAGTGTTGCCCGAGGGGCTGCCAGCCTCCGCCCGACCTGCTCCCCCTTTCCCGCCTCCTCTTCTCAGGCAGTGCCGCCAGGGTCCCTGGTGCAGGAGTCACGGAGAGCTCAGGGCAGCCTTTTAGCAAAGTGACCCCGCCGTCCTTCAGGAGGTCCTCATCCCAGGCAGCTGATTAAAGATAATCACCTCCTGTTTCCAGAGAACCCGGGTGCTTAGAGTAGAGCAAACTCTGGTTTCTGCATCTGCCAGCCTCGTTCTGAGGCCACAGAAGACAGAACCAACTTAAATTTGCCAGCGCCCGCCACAGAGAGGGCACCGTGCTGATTGCATTTCCCAGGTTACACGGTCCTGGCATCGCATCTGGGTGGCAGAGTCACCGGGGCCACTCTGAAATGCCATGCCGAGGCTCAAGAGCGTGACAGGGAAGCCCAGGCAGCTCCTGCACCCCTGCCCCACCCCCTGCTCCCAGGACTTGGTCTGCTGCATCTGCCTCCAGCCAGACAGGTGGGCTCTCTCCCTGCTGACCCAACCCCAGGAGGCCAAAGGAAAAGGAGGTTATGCAAAGCTGGCTTCCAGGAGACGGGGTGCCCATTTCCCTCCAATCCCCATCTCTCCTCAGCATGGAGGGCCAGGCCCTTTCCCAGTAAGGAACAGAGGGGAGGGCAGAGAGAGCCCATGCTCATCTCTCTGTTTGCTTTAAGGCTTTTAACCATCTCCGGTTCATCCTCTTTCTAATAGAAAGGAAAGGGCTCCAGCCCCCACCCCCTGAGGCCAGCATCTGTAATTCTGTCACTTCTTCAGGCTCAGAAGAGGAAGGGCGCCTGTGGTCAGGTCAGTAGGAGGAGGCCCGGAGAAGTTCTTGGTCTCTAAAAAACAATCCACACCACCTGCACTTTGAATCCCACACCCCTTCCTGACACCCCGCACAGCCTTGGTGTGCAGTCTGCAGGCTCCTGCAGTCTTCTCTGCTCTGCACCTGGCTTGCTGGGGACTCCATGGACATAAGACACAGGGCTGGTAGGAGCTTGTGCATGGGTCTCCTGATGCAGGGACCAGGCTGGCCAGCAGACCACGGAGCTGTCATCCTCAGCTGTGCACAATGTCCCCTCTCAGGAGGACCCTGTGCCAGCCTTGCCAAGGACCCTGCCACCCCCAGGGCACCCTGGGAGGTAGGAAGGAGAAGGGGCCCAGCCCCGGGTGCAGGGGGCACCCTTGGAAGGTTTTCTTCTCTCATGGAGGTCGGGGAAATTTGAGAAAGTGATTTTCTCTTAAAATCAGGAGGCACTGGAAATCTGAGCTCAACGTATCAGATCCAGGGCCAATCAACCAACCCCAAAAGATGCCTCTCAAAAGGTCCTTGGTCTCCGTTGGGGAACTGAACTCCTAGCCAGGGCTTCTCCCTGGAAACCTTCCACCTGTTCTTCCCCTGTGAGAGCATCTCTTAGGGAAACAGCCTGAGCATTGGGGCTGCCAGGGAGCCCAAGTGTCAGCAAAGGACTCTGGGAAGGAGGGAAGTCCGGGTTCCATATTCTTCACATTCAGCTTCTGTTGGCTCTGCAGGTGATCTGTCCCAGCGACCAGTCATACCTGAGAATAATGCTTTTATTATTTTTTTTAAGGCATGGTCTTACTAAAGTCACTAAGTTGCCCAGGCTGGGCTGGAACTTGAAATCCTCCTGCCTCAGCCTCCCACAGTGTAACCAATGCTTTTGACTCTTCTAATATGTTTTTCTGTCACTAACACTTCTTTCCTCTGAGCCACTGTGGGTTTCAGACATATTTTAATTTCCCAACCAAGAGTTCCCAGTGGGTCACTTTCTGTAACTAACAACTAACAAATGACTGATATTCACATACTGGCTTTCTGCTCACAAAACGCCTTTGCAGGGATGGTCGTACATAGCTGTCCTCTCAGGCTGGGAAGTGTCACCCTGGAAGTGTCACCCTGCAAAACAGGATGAAAGGAAAGTGTGGAAGATGTGTCCACACCAAAACCCCATCTCAGGAAGCCCAGAACTACATACAAACCCAGACACCTTGGTCCTTCCTTGGCCACACTTGGACACATCGGTCCTCTACCTGGGTCTCTGAACAAAGAGGGGTGAGTAGAAGCCCCATGAAGCAGGCCCTGTCTGTTCTTTGTGTTATTGGTCTTGAAAGTAGGGTTACATGATGATCATTTTGGGGGTGAAAGAACGGAAAACACAGATATTAAATTACCTGTCCCAAGGTCGATAGCTAAGAGACGCCAAAGCCAACAGTGAAGCCCTAGTTTATCTCAGCTATCTGTAAAATAGCATCTAGACCACGTGGTATGATTAAGATGTAAAATGTCCCCCAAAAGTCCCCTGTGTGTGGAGAAATCTTGGACGCTGTGCCCATCAGTGGATCCATGGTGGATGAGGTCAGGGCTGACTGTGCTGTGGGAGCGGGGCCCGGCTGGATGTGGTCACTGCGGTGTGACCTGGAAGGATGCGTTCTTGTCTCCAGCTCCACCCTTCCCTCTCTGCTCCCTGGGCACCAGGATGCAATCAGCTCTCCTCCACCAGGTCCTTCTCCCATGATGCTTCCACCTTAGAGCGGCATGAACCCTCTGAAACCATGAGCCACAGATAGAAAGGGCATCGTGGCAGGCATGGTGAAGGAAACCCGCTCGAGTTATAGCGATCAGGAAGTAGAGAGAGAAGGGAAGAGTCAGGGACAAGAACGCACCCTTCCAGGTCACGCCCGGGCACCTCCTCCAACCAGGCCCCCCTCCACAGCAGTCAGCCGGGACGTCATCCATGATGGATTCACTGATGAGCTCAGTGCCTTGTGATCCATCACCTTCCAAAAGCCCCATATCTGAGTACATGAAACTCTGGGGGATATTTTAGACCCAAAGCATAACACCAGTCCAGTGGAGGGGCTAGGAAACTAAAGAAATAATTATATCACAGAACTTTGGGTCCTTCAAGCATCCTAGTTTGCTAACTCACAGAAGATCCATGGTGACTCAGTTACATGAAACATCTCATCTACTCCGGACCACACGAGGGACCAGGCTAGTTACTGGCTATGATAATGCACAGCCTGTGCCTTGGACAAGAGGAGGACCTAGAAAAGAAGACTAAGTCGGTCCAGAGTGCGAAACTCCATACCACATCCACCAGCTATGATAGAATGAGTGTCAGCCACCAGGGAGGTGCCCGGGAGAGGACAGGCTGGAGGGAACATTCAGTGTGGCAAGAAATACAAAGATTAAAGGGAAATCGCAGCAGCATCACCAGGCTTTCTCCCACGCCACCTATCATGATGGCTCGGGACTAAGCACCCCATCAGAGGTGACATTTAAAGGACTCGTGTTTGCCTCTCTGGGATCCTTCAGGGATAGGGTGAATCTGGCATCAAGTGGTTCACAGATGGTGGAAGGGTGGAGAGAAAGATCTTAGGAGAGAGGAGCACAGCAGGAAACGGGGCCAGAGAGGAAGGACGGGGACTCAGTGGCAGAAGCTGGGCCAGTGCAGAGCAAGAGGCTGCGTGGAGGAGACATCTGCACAGGGAAGAGGAGGAAAGAGCAGGGGATTTGCAACTGTCCTGCCTGAGGCTGCTACGACCGTGGCAATGCTGGGCAGTGTGCGGCTGTGACAGGCATTGTGGGGAGCAGATGGAACCCCAAATCTGGGTCAGCATCTCTCACAGCAGTACAAGACCTCTTTCCATCAGATCTAACACTTTCCTCTCCTTCTCCTTGGAATCTAGGGGCCCAGCGAGCTGCACCCAGTGACAAACCCCAAGGCCCTGACGTGCAGCACACATCCAACACAATTTGCTGGATGAAGGTGATCATGCTGTCTAATGCACGCAGGGACGCGTGTGGCAGCCACTGGCCCCTGCTCATTCTCCTGCGACCTCTCAGTGGAGCTGCTCAGATGCACGGTCAGCCTGTTTGGAAAGAATGAATAATCACGAACTCATGAGTATTAAGATTTATTCCACCCCCAATTTGCCCTGCAGGAATTTTCTGCAATGCCCCCCTCCTTCCTCAGCCCTCTCTTCCTCACCCCACTACTCCCTGGGGGCTGGGGAGAACCCGCCTCTTCCCGAGCAAGCTTGGGGCAGCCGAGGCCCTGTGAAGGAGGGCAGGCGAGGATAACACACTCGTGGAAAGTCAGCAGAAATATTTACGCGGTCCCTGCGCGCCAGCTCTGACGGCTTGCCTTCTGTCTTCAGAGTGTGCTCAAGTCAATAAATCTGCTCAGCTCCCCCACCCACCTGCTCCATCTGCCCTGGGTGGGAATCCGGGAAAGATCGGGGTTCTGTCTAACAGGGGGTTTGTCCACCCAGGAAGGCCCCAGGTGGCTTTGGTGTAAAGTTAACCTCTGAGAACTTTGATTTTTCCCAAGCTTAAAACTCAGGTGCTGACCCCGACTGCCACTGCCAGGCAGTCAGACGTGTGTCTGTGTGTGTGTGTGTGTACGTGTGATGTGAAGCCTTTCCCTGGCAGAGGCCACGGTGTATCACAGAATCATAGCCTCTCCCTTGGCTCAGGCTGGGCTTAGCCAGCCTGTGGCACCTACATCTCTGGAGATGCTTTGGGCTGGGGGGAAGAAACCACAGGCTTTGGAAACGCAAAGCCTCCAAGCCAGAGCTGAGGTGCAGCCACAGCATTAGGACAGCTGGGCGCCGGATACAACCTCTCCGAGGCTGGTTATCACAGGTGCAGCCTGAGCACAGCTGAGCCAGAAGATGTGGTGTGAGATGCGAGCTCCGAGCCTGGCTCATCGCAGGGCCTCACTGGCAGCCTGGGGACCGTGTCCTGCTCTACCAATGTCAGCACCACCAAGCCACTGCGGGGCACATCCCTCTCCCCTCCGCTGGTAGCAGAGCTGGGAGCAGAGGGAAGGAAGCACCCGGACCTCGCAGGGGCTACCCCTCCTCCCAGCTCACACAGGGCCTCCCAGCTCCACGGGCTGCAGTGGCACAGCTGGGGTCTCGCCCTCTCCCAGCAGTGCCCCTGCCCCTTCTAAGGGAGCTGCCACAGACCTGTGCCCTGACGTCACTGCCACTCTGCAGCTGACCTTCACCACTGCCCCTGGGAGGAGGAGAGGACAAGGCCATTGTAAGTCTGTGAGCAGCTCTGCGTTCATGCAGTTAGGGTTCTGAGCTGTCTCCCATGGGTTTAATGAGAGAAGTGGATGCATTCAGAGCTGAAAACAAAGCCAGGTGTAGCAGTGCACACCTGTCATCCCAGCCCTGCAGGAGGCTGAGGCAGAAGGATGGCAAATTCGAGCCCAACCTGGGCAACTTAGTGACTCAGCAAAACCAAAACAAAAAATTAATAAAGAGCTAGAGACGTAGCTTGATGTGCAGGCCTGGTTCACTCTCTAGAATCAAAAAGGGGGGAGAAAAGAAAAGAAGGTAAAACAAACAGAAGAAGAAAATAACAAGCTCAAGTCAAGCTTGCGTTGTGACAAAATCACTTCTCCAGAAGCAATGGTAAACCACTGACAAACCCGCCACCTCTTCCAGTCCTCTGGGAATCATGCAAAACTACAGCCAACTAAAAACCATTTTTTTTCCCAGAAAACTAGTGAATTTGTTTGAAGAGCAGCGAGAGCCTATGGTTTACTTTCCCCATCTCTACTCCGCTCTGGGGCGGTGGGGCTGTGTAGTCGCTCAGGGTGGGCTCGCCACATGTGGGGTGACTCCACTGTCTTGAGCC
This sequence comes from Dolichotis patagonum, assembly GCA_004027295.1. Taxonomy (NCBI): domain Eukaryota; kingdom Metazoa; phylum Chordata; class Mammalia; order Rodentia; family Caviidae; genus Dolichotis; species Dolichotis patagonum. The sequence continues at coordinate 20,618 of PVJX010029438.1, forward strand.
AACATCCAGTCGGGACCAGCATCAGACCAGCGGACCAGTCAAGGAAGGAACCGGAGGACCAGCAGGAAGTTTTCAGTGGCCTGGGGGAGACAGGAAACCCAGAGAGCCTTGGTGAGCTCGCACTCTCCTGGCCCGACCACGGGCCATGTCCCCAGCATGGCCCAGCAGAGACAGGAGTGGACCACATTCTCGGTCTTCAAAGCCTGTGTGCGCACTAGCACAGTGTGGGGTGGGCGAGCCCAGCCAAACGAAAAAGCAGAACAGATGCAAAACCATTCTGAAGTTTGAAGCACCCTCCCACGCACTCTCAGCCCACCAACCTCCCTTCCCTACGCTGGACCACATGCTGGGCACGCAGCAGCCTCCACCTCCTGGAAGACAGTCTCGGGGGACTTGCTTCTGTCCTTAAGGCAACTGAGGATTTGTCTTACTTTTCTCATCACTGGGACAAAATATCAGACCCCTGTGGTTTAAAGAAGGAGAGGTTTATTTTGGTCGTGGATCAGTCCAAAGTCAACTGGCTCCAAGACAGGATGGCGTGGCTCAGGGACACAGCGGAGGGCAGCTGCTTTGGCATGGCGAACAGGACGCAGAAAGTCGAGGGAAGAGCCAGGAAAGGAGATGTAACCTTCTGGGTCACAGCCACAGTGACCACCAGTGCCAACCAGGCCTTGCTTCCCGACAGGAAGTCAGCTCTAAGCCCCCATCATGCCATCACCTTACAAAGGCCCTGCCTATGACCCCACAAGAGGGACATCTTCCCCTAAATCGTAACCGGATTGTAACAGCAGAGCACCATGTCACCAATAGCCACTCCGAACAGGACGGGGCAAAAGGCTGCAGGCACCGCCCAGCTGAGGCTCATCTGCAGAGCTCCCGGTGCTAATTTGATGACCTCCTAGATTAGAGAGGGCACTGTCATCTCAAAGTCCTCAGCCTGAGTGTCCCAACCTGAGTCACAGCAAAGTCCAAATCCAAACGGCTCCATAGGAGCCATCCTGAGTGTCACGCCTGTCCTACCCGTGTCACCCTGTGAAGGACAAGAGGCTTCAGGGTGCTTCAGGTGCACATGCTCCGTCGTTACCCCCAAATCACATCCAGTCTTGTGTGTCTGACCCATTCTCTTTGTGATTTCTAGAATGATCTTTCCAAAAATGCATCGCCCTCCCCCTCAGCAGTCCTCTCAAGCTTTCCCTGACCCTGGGAGCGGAGGTAGGCGCCGAGCCTGCGGTCCACTCTGTCATCCACACGGTGACTACAGGCCCCAGGGGGTTTCAGTCTGCAACCCAGAGTCAAGGTCAAGTGACACATTGGTGCCTAAATGAGCTGCCCATCTCCAGGGGCCACACCCAGCCTTCAGGCAGGTCCTCTGCTGCCTGCTCTGGTTTAGCGCAATCACCACCCTCGGCTGCAACGCACCGGCCTCTGAACACTTTCCAGCTCACGCTTCCCCCCAAGTTACTGGCTTCTCTCTCTGTCCCCCAGGAACCTGACATGTATCTTGAAAGCATTTCTGTTTCAGTGCCATGTAGCCCTTCACGGCTCAGCCTCCCCACAGGACCACACCCTCTCTGGGTGCGTGGTTCAGATCTAAAATGTCCCCCAATGTCTCCTGTGATTGGAGGTGGTGCTCTGGGAAGGGGACTGGATCAATCCAATCAGTGGATTCCTCCAGTGCGTGTCCAGTGAAGGGACAGTTGATTATAAATTTGACCAGATCCGCAGAACGTACAACTCCGGAAGTGATCCCTCCTGGGAACTATGGCTGCTGGGAGGCAATGCTGGGTGAAACTTGGCCCATCCATTGTGACAGAGGTACCCTCACGGTGGGACACTGTCCTCACAGCCACTGTGAGGAGGTGGCTAAGAATGATGACATGAGAGACACAGGCACTCTCTGAACTTTCCCCTCCTATTTGCTGTGATCCTGAGTACTCTTCAAAGTGAAAGCTTATTTTTTTTAAAAAAACAGAATACTCAGTGAAGGAGCCAAAGGACTGTGGTAACCTTTCATCCTACGCACCTGCATCACAGCCTGCCTTCACCCCACGTCCTGCAGTGGATCCTAACGGGCTCAGTTCCCAAGCCTTGCAGAAGTTCTGAACCATAAACCGCTTTTGCTTCCTATCTTTCCTCATTTCCCCCAGGATTAAGCTTTCTAGAAATCTGTTAAATTCAGTTATCACTTGTCCATCCACTTTCCTGCTTCCGAGAATCTTTCCCCACACTCTCCTTTCCCATTCTGTTACTTTTGGTGACTAATGCCATTTTAATAGTGCTACAGGAGAAGGTTGAGATCCATGCCT
>PVJX010029439.1:0-22921 GCA_004027295.1 Dolichotis patagonum
ATGGGCTCAATTCACATATCAAAAGAAACAGGTTGACAGAATGGATCAAGAAACAGGATCCCACAATATGCTGCATAAAAGAAACACATCTGACGCAAAAACAAACTCATAGTGAAAGGATGGAAAATAATATTCCATGCAACAGAAACCCAGAAAAAGCAGGAGTAGCTATTCTATTTGCAGATAATGTCAACTTCAAACCTAAAATGATAAAAAGAGCCAAAGAAGGTCATTACATACTCGTAAGTGGAAAAAATAAAGATGAAGAACTAACAATTATAAATATATATGCACCAAACAAAGGAGGAACCAACTATATAAGACGGATACTAAAGGACATGAAAAACAAAATACCAAGAACACAATTATTACAGGTGACCTTAACAGCCCACTGTCACAAAGAGATAAATCAACTAGGCAAAAAATCAGCAAAGAAATAATAGAACTGAGTCATACCTGCAAGCAATTGGACTTAGTTGATGTTTACAGAGTATTCTACCCAACCACATCAGAATACATGTTCTTCTCAGCTGCCCACGGGACATTCTCCAAAACAGACCATATATTATCCCATAAAACATTTTTAAGTAAATGCAAAGGTATTGAGATTGTCCCATGCATACTATGTGACCATAATGCACTGAAATTGGAAATTAATGGCAAAAGAAATTGCAAAACTGGAATAATACATGGAAATTAAATAACAACCTTTTGAACAACCAGTGGGCTACAGATAATATTAAAGAAGAAGTAAAGCAATACCTACAATTCAATGAAAATGTGGAAACAACGTATTGTAATGTGTGGGATGCGATATAAGCGGTCTCAAGAGGGAAATACACAGCAACAAATTGCCATATCAAGAACACAATGAGCACAAACAAACAATCTAATGCTGCATGTCAAGGTTCTAGAAAAAGAAGAGCAAGTTAAATCTAAAGATCATAGAAGAAACTGTAAAGATTAGAGCAGAAATCAATGCAATTGAAACTAAAAAAAATACAAAGAATTAATGAATAAAAATACTGGTTTTTTTAGAGCATAAACAAAATTGACAAACCTCTAGCTAACCTTATAAAGAAAAAGAAAGAAAAAACCCAAATTCATGCAATAAGACCAAAAAGGGGGAAATTACTACAGATCCCATGGAAATTCAAAAGATCATGAACACCTACTTTGAAAATCTCTACTCACATAGGGAGGAAAACACAGAGGAAATGGACAGATTTCTAGAAACATATGAACAACCAAGCTCAACCAAGAAGATATAGCAATTTTGAATAACCCAATATCAGCTACTGAAATTGAAAACAAAATAAAAAACTTACCAACAAAGAAAAGCCCAGGTCCTGTTGGATTCACAGCTGAATTCTATAAGAAATTTAGAGAATACTTGATGTCAATACTCCTTAAACTCTTCAATGAAATTGAAAAGAAAGCAATCCTCCCTAAATCATTCCTGGAGGCAAGTATTACTCTGATACCAAAACCAGAGAGAGATCAAACCAAAAAGGAGACCTAGAGGCCAATCTCACTATTGAACATAGATGCAAAGATTCTCAATAAAATACTAGAAAATAGAATGCACTGAATCACCAAGTAGATTATAGATCATGACCAGGAATGTAGGGATGGTTTAACATACACAAATCAATAAAGGTAATACACCACATCAACAGAGACAAGACAACAACTACATGGTCATCTCAATATATGCAGAAAAACTTTTGATAAAGTACAACACATGTTCAAGATAAAAACCCTTCAGAAACTCGGAATGCATGGTGTCTACCTCAACATTATAAAGGCCATCTATGAAAAACCAAAAGCCAATATTATACTAAATGGACAAAAACTGAAAGCTTTCACTTTAAAATCAGGAACAAGACAAGGATGTCCACTGTCACCACTCCTATTGAATATAGTTCTGGAAAAACTAGCCAGGGCAATCGGACAAGAGAAAGAAATAAAAGGAATAAAGATAGGAAAGGAAAAAGTTCAATTATCACTATTTGCAGATGACATGATACTCTATGTAGAAGACCCGAAATACTCCATTAAAAGACTACTAGAGGTAATAAATGAATTCAGCAGTGTAGCTGGCTACAAAGTCAATGCTAAAAAATCAATAGCATTCCTGTACACAAAAAATAAATTCACCAAAAGAGAAATTATGGATATATCGCTCTTGACAATAACATCTAAAATAATGCAATACTTAGGAATTACCCTAACTAAGAATGTAAAAGACCTATCTGATGAAAATTATACTATCCTAAAAAAGGAGATTGAAGAGGATATCAGAAAATGGAAAGATGTTCCATGCTCTTGGCTAGGAATAAACAACATCGTGAAAATGTCCATACTCCCGAAACCGTTATACAGATTTAACGCAATCCCAATCAAAATACCATTGACATACCTCACAGATCTAGAGAAAAAACTCGTAACATTTATTTGGGTCCAGAAGAAACCTAGAATAGCAAAGTAAATTCTGGGCAATAAAGGCAAGGCAGGAGGCATCTCAGTTCCTGACTTGAAACTGTACTACAAAGCCACAGTGATAAAATCAACATGGTACTGGCAATGAAAATTATACTATCCTAAAAAAGGAGATTGAAGAGGATATCAGAAAATGGAAAGATGTTCCATGCTCTTGGCTAGGAAGAACCAATAACATGGAAATGGCCATACTCCTGAAGCTGTTATACAGATTTAACGCAATCCCAAATCAAAATACCATTGACATACCTCACAGATCTAGAGAAAACACTCCTAAAAATTATTTGAGTCCAGAAGAAACCTAGAATAGCAAAGGCAATTCTGGGCAATAAACGCAAGGCAGGAGGCATCTCAATTCCTGACTTGAAACTGTAGTACAAAGCCACAGTGATAAAATCAACATGATACTGAGGATCAATGGAACCGATTAGAAGATGCAAGTATAGGTACAGACACTCAGCCACCTGATATTTGGCAAAGGTGCTAAACATGTTCACTGGAGGAAGGATAGCCTCTTTAATAAATAGTGTTGGAAAAATTGGTTCTCTACATGTAGAATACTGAAACTAGATCCATGCCTATCACCACGCCCAAAGTAAGGTCTAAATGGATCAAAGTCCTAAACATTAAAACAGAAACACTAAATCTACTAGAAGATAAGGTGGGTATAAATATTGGAGACATAGGGGTAGTCAGAGATTTCATGAACAAAATGCAAACTACATGGGAAACACTTCAAAGTATCAACAACTGGGATCTCATATTATTGAAACGTTTCAGCACTTCAAAGGAAATCACCATCAGAGTGCAAAGAAAACCCACAGAATGGGAAAGAATCTTAACTAGTAACCCCTCTGACAAAGGACTTATATCAAGAACATATAAAGAACTGAAAAACATCACCCCCCCCCAAATTCAAAGATCCTCTCCAAAAATTGGCAGCTGAGATGAACACACAGTTCTCAGATGAAGATATACAAATGGCAAACAGATAGATGAGGAAATGTTCACCATCACTGGTCACTCGAGAAATGCAAATTAAAACAACATTGAGATATCATCTCACACCAGAAAGAATAGCTGCCATCAAGAAATCAACTGATAACAAATGTTGGAGAGGCTGAGGGAAAAAAGGAACACTGCTCCACTGTTGGTGGGAGTACAGACTGGTGCAACCACTATGGAAATCAATATGGAGAATTCTCAGAAGACTAGGATTGGAAGCTCCATTCAACCCAGCTATTCCCCTCCTTGGTATTTTCCCAGAAGAAATGAGAATTTCAAATCACAGTGATATACGTGCACCTATGATTAGAGCATCCCAATTTGTGATAGCTAAATCTTGGAAACAACCAAGATGCCCATCAACTGCAGAGTGGATGAAAAAGATGTGCTATTTTTACACAATGGAATATTACTCAGATATAAAAAAGGATGGTCTTGAGGCCTTCATAGGGAAATGGAGTCAACTTGAGACCATTTTCATTAGTGAAATAAATAAGAAACATATTTATAAATATCACATTATTTATCTAGTGTAAATAGTAATAAGAAATGTAGTAGTAATGAAAGTGAAAATGTGCAATTGCTACTGTAGAAAAGAGAGGAAAAGAAAGTGCTCTAAAGGATATAATTGCACATATGTTCAAGTGTGTAATATAGATGAACATATTACTGTTTTTGTTAGAATGTTGAGCAGAAGTGTCAACAGTCTCATTGTTTGAATATCTACTTTGTATGCTTTAATTTTTTAACTTGAAAAACTGTTTCCAATGATCAGAGTATGTAATGAATCAAGTGGCACTTTCTTAGTGTTTTTGGTTTGTTGTTGTTCTTGGGTTTTTTGTCTGTCTGTTTGTTTGTTTTGGTTCTTTTATTTTTTCCCTTTGGAATTCTGTATTGTTGCTAACCTTTTTCTCTTTTCTCTGGTTGTTTTTTTATTATTCTCTTTAAATAAAATTTAATTTAAAAAAGGGTTATAAATGGAAAATTATAATGCCCTGAAAAAGGAAATCAAAGAGGACCTCAAAAAATGGAAAGACATCCCTTGTTCATGGATAGGAAGAACAAACATTGTGAAAATGGCCATTCTCCTAAAATTACTATACAGATTCAATGCAATCCCAATCAAAATACCACTAACATAACTCATAGATCTAGAGGCATCACTTCTAAAATTCATCTGGAACCAGAAGAGACCTAGAATTGCAAAGGCAATTCTAAACAGCAAAGGTAAGGCAGGAGGCATCACAACCCTTGAATTCAAATTATACTACAAAGCTACTGTAATAAAATCAACATGGTACTGGAATAAAAATAGACCTGAAGATCAATGGAATTGAATGGAAGATACAACCACAACCTCAAACTTACTTAACCACCTTATCTTTGATAAAGGGGCCAACCATGCTAGCTGGAAGAAAAACAGTCTCTTTAACACATGGTGCTGGAAAAATTGGCTATGCATATGTAGAAGATTCAAAGTAGACCCAAATCTATCACCCTACACTAAAGTAAAATCTAAATGGATCAAAGATCTAAATATTAAAAGAGAAACGCTAAATCTGCTGGAAGCAAAGTAGGTAAAAATCTCAAATATATAGGGGTAGGTAGAGAATTCATGAACGAGAATCAAACCATATGGGAAATACTTCCCAGAATCAGTAATTAGGACCACATCTTATTAAAGAGTTTCTGCATGTCAAAAGAGATTTCCAGCAGAATGAAAAGACAACCCACAAATTGGGAAAAACACTTAATGGACAGTATCTCAGACAAAGGACTTCTGTCTAGAACTTAAAGAATTAAAAAAAAATCAGACCCTCGAAATTCAAAGACCCAATCTAAAAATTGGCATCTGAAATGAATACACAGTTCTCAGATGAAGAAATATGAATGGCAAATAAATATATGAAAAAATGTTCATCATCATTAGTCATGAGAGAAATGCAAATTAAAACCATACTAAGATTCCATCTCACCCCAGAAAGAATGGCCAGGATAAAAGATAAAAATACCAACAACAAATGCTGGAGAGGCTGTGGGGAAAAAGGAACTCTTCTGCACTGTTGGTAGGAGTGTAGACTGGTGAAACCACTGGGGAGGTCACTCTGGAGATTCCTCAAAAAGCTGGTTCTGGAAGTCCCATTTGACCCAGGTATTCCACTTCTAGGCATATTCCCAGAAGAATTGAAAACATCATACCACAGTGATATATGTGCACCCATGTTTATAGCAGCACAATTTGTGATAGCCAGATCTTGGAAACAGCCTAAGTTCCCATCAACCAAGGAATGGATAAAAAATGTGGTATTTTTATACAATGGAGTACTACTCAGCTATAAAGAATGATCACATTGAGATATTTATAAATAAATGGACACAACTTGAGACCATACTCATAAGTGAAATAAACCAAACTCACATGTGTAAATATTGTATAGTCTCCATAATATGATATTTGATAAGTGTATATAAGATTTTATGGTAATCATGATTCCCCATTTGATTGCTTAGAAGCCTTTCAATGTTTTCATTGATCAGTTGGAATTGTTTTATTGTGTTTTGTTTGACTTTATTATGTGTGATGGTATGAGCAGCTGTTTTGAAGAAAACAAAACATTATGGCAGCTTTTGCTGATTTAATATCGTCTTGCTTAGAAGTCCTACCATGCTTCTATTCTTCTATTACCATCGGTTATATCATGTTGCATCTTACTGGGAGTTTACTATATGTGACAGTATGAACAAAATTTTTTATTGAAAATGAGATATTGTAGTAGCCATTGATCATTCTCTGTTATCGGGTTCAGAATGCCCTGTAATTCTTTCATTCTTTGAATGGTTTTATAGTATTTTGTTATGTTTGATATTATTGTATTTGAAACTATGCTCAACTATAGCAGAGAAAGAGGTATTATGATAGGTACTGTTAATGTCCTGTTGTCTTATTGTAAAGTACTGTGTTGCCTATGTTGTTCTGTTTTGATCTGCTTTGTTCTGTCCTCTTTGATTCTATTCTCTTTAAAATAAAAAAATAAATAAAATTGTAAACATTGTATGACCTGCAATATCATACAGCTACCTATTAAAAGTTACCCATTAAAATGCATTTAACTTTATCTTTCTTAATTTTGATTTACTGTGATCTCACAGATAAATTGTCAGTTTTGAAAGAGTCCTGTTCTATTTTGCATATGTTCTGTCTGCAGCGTTTTAGAAACTATTTCAAATGGACAGAAAATGTCTGTATGCTTTAATTATTTGACTCAAAACCAAATCATAATTCAGTGAATGATTTCTGTTTAAAAACCAACATCAAGAGTCTCAAGTTTATTCTAATCAAGCTGATTGGGATTCAAAACACCTCAGAGACAAATATCTCCTTTTTGATTGCCAAATATGAAAGTCATTTAAGGTTTTCATCTTCTAAGTGAGATGTGAAGACAATTTCTAGACAATCAATGCACTGTAAAGTCACAGTCCATGCCTTATGGCCTTCATGGCACTGATTTCAAATAGAAATAGATTGCATCTGCCTTTGCTCAATATTGGTATTAATGCTGGAATCTAGAATAAATCATTAAATCAAATCCATTTATTATTTCAAAGCCTTTATCTAAATTAACACCATTGGAAGCCATAAGCAATTAATTAGGTATTTAAATAATAGCCTAACATCAACAATTTAATTGGATCTAATCCAATCTTAATTTAATGGCATACATAAAAAATGTAAAACAGGATGCCATACCTGAAAAGCACTGAAAATAGTCTTTATTTCCTCTGAAAACATAGTATTTTAGTATCAAATTATGTATTTTCATATTTATGCTTTTGAAATACATAAAATAATTTTTATGATGAGCAAAGATAAATGCTTTAATACAAATGGCAGTAAAAAACTAATTTATAATAAAATTTCTGTAATTCTTTAGTAATCACCACTATTAAGAAATTTAATCTCAGTATTTTGGGGACTTTAGAGTAAGAGCAGCCAATCCAAAGAACTATGACCAAGAAAGATGATAATTATTATTTACAATTAAGTTAAGAATCATGGGTATTATTCTCGACAATCTCAGATAATATCACTGTTCTAGCAGTTATCCATTAATGTGGCCATTTTGCTGTAGAAAAATATATAAATCAACTTTTATATATTATATATGTGGTTTTCTGGGCAGGCACATCAACTAGAAAAAATTTACTGAAACAAAACAGGATTATTTATTGGTTCTCATCAACCACTAAACTGATAATTTCTGATTAATAAGAAATGTGCAAAAGTAAACACTTCAAGTATGAATCAAAATTATTTATAATTATATGTTTCAAAAACAAATTAGCAACAGAAAATTTTGAATTATATATATATATATATCTTAATTTCATTCACTTGACTTCAGACTTCAGACTTAACAATTTGCACCAAATCCAAAGGGTTTTTCTGTCTTCGATTTAAAATCATGAAAACAAATGTTTATTTACAGTAATCAGGAAAGTTGAAGAGAAAACGTTTGGAATAATTTATTTTTTCCAATTACTTTAGGTTTTAATTTTAAAACTTAGAGCATGTTAGTAATATAGAATGGCATGCTTCATTTTGGGAAATTGGTACATGTATTTAGCATATGTTGATCATTTGCAAATTAGCACTTGTATAGAGTTAGCATTTGTATAGGGTTTTACTCTTCACTAATTATATTGAAGAGTTTTTAATCATTTCGACACTCAACAAATGACCTGGAGGAGATATTCTTATAGTGTCAAATGGATGAAACAGATTATTTGTTTTGGGCTATGAATGAGGCATTCATTATTCTACATGGCTAGCTGCAGCAACTTGATCATTAACTTTCTTACTCTAACCTGACTCTAATTGTTTACATAAATGTGTATTGCATTCAAGAGACCTTAATTCTTAAGTTTCTAACAAACAGTAATACTCTTACAACTTATTAGACTGTATTCAAATTGCATACTCTTATGTAAAAGAACATTTTATATTGCTGATGTCAAGAGGCAGAGCTAATATCTGGTATACACATAGGTTGTGTATGAGACGTTAATTACGTGCCCTGGTTGGGATTCAAGAAACATGATTTGACTTTATATCTTAATTCTTATAACGAAGTAAGTTATATGTGATGATATTGTCCCTTGTTTGTGTGATAGTACAAGAGGGGAAGACAGAAAAAAAGGAACTAATGAAACAAAGAAGGGGCTTTACAGTGGTAAGAAGGTAAGAACAGACTCAGCAGCTAGGAAGCGTTTCCTTTATTCTGTATTAAACTGTATGAGTAAGCGTTTGAAAGATGATTCAAGAACTGCGTTTCTTTGCTCTTGCCATTTCAATGAATCTGTATCCTATCATACCTAGCTTGCTTTAAGACCTTTTTAGAAAACTCATGAGGTCAGAGATTGCCCGCAGCAGGTGTGTGTAAGGACTATGTGCTTGGTACTGAAGTCATGGCTTCCTGAAAGGCAATACAGGACAGACCATGCAATAAGAAACTTCTAGTTTATTTACAACCATTTTTTAAATCGAAACTAATCCTTAAAACAGAGTTTGTCATTGGGAAAATTTAAATACAAGCACTATTACCATGACTAGATTTGTTGTCACATAGGATGTGTATAGGGTTTATCAACTATTATACTGAACTTGGTGCCCTTGATGGTTTCACATTTACCTACCAGAAGATTATGGAGGATTTATGGTGTTTTCTTCAGTAAGATTTCAAAGTATAATCACATGTGTTACTACGCATATCACTAAGCTTTCCCAGTTGCTTGAACAAAATATCGTACATTCACAACTTAAAGGAGAAAAGGTTCAATTAGGCTCATGGCTTTGGAAATTCAGATCATGACTAGATGGCTCCAAGGCAGAAGCAGCATGATGCAAGGGCATGCTGGACAAAAGCTCTTCAACCTATGGTAGCCAAGAAGCAGATGGAGAAGGCATGGGCTAGGGACAAGAATACCTTTCTAAGTCATCTGTCAAATATCCTGACTCTTCCAACCCAACCCTACTTCAGAATACTTTTGAATCTAAGAAGTAGCATTCCACCCCTGGTCTCCTGAAGATCTGTTTCCTTACATAAAATGCCTTACAAAATGCCTTTAGGACATATTTAAGAGTTGCCAAAGTCTTAACAATTCCAAACTACTAAAAAGTTCAAGATCAAAGTGTCTTCTGAAATTAAAGGCAACTCTTAGCTGTTTACCACTGTAAAAACCAAAAAGGAAGTTAAATACTTCCAACATTTAGTGGAACAGCATAAACTTACTGTGATAGGCAACTAATTATGTCAATTTGAACAAGAAACACCCAACTAAATAGAATCCGCATAGTACTGGGTATGGCTGAAAGGATTTACTGAAGAAAGAAGACCTACTGTAGTGAGGCCTGACACCTGAATAGTATAAAAGGGACATGAAAAAGGAACATTCACTTTTGTTTGTTCAGAAGAGATCCAGTCTTCATCTTCACCTTGGACATAGTCTTCTGGATTTCACACAGACTCTTCAACCTTCCAGTGCTCCATTAGCAATCCTTTGGCCTCCTGAAATGAACACTTATGGGATATTACAATGAACTCCGGGCCTCCAACTGGATCCTTTTAATATTCAGCACACAGCCTTTTTGCACTCTTCCACACCAGACTGTGGGCAGCCACTGTGAGCCAATCTGGTAAATTCTTTGATGTTTGTATAAACTCGCAGTAAATCTCTCTCTCTAGTAAGTGCTAACAGATAAACTTGCTCATTGCAAAAGTAAGGAAATAGGGCTTAGAAAGGAATAGGATCAAAGTGAGACTGAAACCTAGAAGGGGAAACATTAAATCCTTTAGCTACATGTTCAATACGTAGGCAGGTTGTGGCAATATGTGAGCACCAAAGCACTTGCATGGCTTTGACCTATGGCATTGCCAGTTGCAGCCGATGACCTCCCTCAGGCTAATTCTACCTACTACCTGAAGCTTTCTTCAACAGACATCCCATGTTCCTGGCATCTAAAACTTCCCGGAGTTATCAAAGCCGTGCTGTCTTCACTTTCTCAAGTTCATAATTGCCCTCTAAGGGACACTGGTCAGAGACTGATTCTCTCACACATTTTTGTCTGGCCTCACAGACCTTCTACTGAAGCCTGGATGGAAGCCTCCATAACTTCACGATGCTTGCATTGTGCATGGTTGAAAAACCAGCACTAGATAGATGGTGCCAAGATGTGTCACCATTATCATGTTCCCCTTGGATTATGGCTGAAGCAGTCTGAGTGACTGGATGTCTAAAGTCAGGGAAGCATTTCCATAGGTTGCCCTGAATGAGTAGGGTTCCTAAGGGTGCCTTCTCAAAGCAAAGCTTTTCAAAGCAGTTTTACCCTTTTATACACTTAAGCCTGAAAGATTAGGAGTCTGGTAGGTTTCTGAGATGACCTCAAGTCATCTTTCCTATAATTCTGATGGAAAGTAATGGCTTTGTTTAGATGCTAACCTTTTCACCAATCACGTTTTCCTTGGCACCTTCACAGGAGTTTCCTTTCAGGTGAAATTATAAACTTATAAAATATTTCAGCTCTACTTTTTGCCCCTGATTATCATTAAAATGTGGCTAACTGCTGTCCCAAGTATTCATACCACAAGTTGAACATACAACTGCCTTGAAATTTCCTCCACCAGATCAATTTGTCTGCCCCCTTTAAATTCAGTCTCACAAAGAGTCTCAGGACATGGAAAATGTAGACAAATTCTTTATGAGAATGAAACACATATGGTCTCCAGTCCAGTTAATGTAGGTTTCTCCTTCCCATCTAAAACCTTGTGAGCCTGGTCTTTGCTGTCTGCATTCCTATCAGCATTCTTGACTTCTGAGCTAACACCAGAATTGTGTACCAAGTTCTGCTTACAACACCTTAAGTCTTTTCTAGCCGACACGTTTAAATGTTTCTCAGTGCCTCCTGTAAACCAATTCCAAAGGCTTCAAATCAGAGTCCTCTGTGACCAACTTTCTCTACTCACTTTTCCATTGCTGAGACAAAATACCTAACACACATACACAAACCTTAAAGGAGGTGAGGTTTAACAGAGGTTTTGGGGGATGCCATACAAGTTTGGCTGGCTTTGAAGCAGAAGCTGCATAGTGGAAGGGCAAGGTAGCAGAAATCTTCTTAACTCATGACAAGCAGGATGCAGAGAAAGAAGGGAGAAACTGGGTCAAGAATACAATCTTTTAGGCTACACTTTCAATGACTTGCCTCTTCCAACCTGGCCCAATCTCCAAACATATGATACTTTTGTGGGATATATTAGAGGCAAATCATAACAGTTGGTTAAATGGCTTATGATCACAAATACTAAATTAAAGAAAACAATTTTTCATTTAAGAAACTTACTGCAATAAAAAAAACACTGATTCATTTTATCACGTAGTTGAGAGTAAGCAATTATTTGCCATTTTTTTTTATATTCAGGCCCAACTCCATGAGAAAATTCTGAAACAATTTTTGCCACTATACTTATCTTTACAATAATTCTCCTACAAAAGGCAGACTATTACTATTCTCACTTTGTATCTGAAGAAATTGAAATTCAGAAATTAAACAATTTGCCTGATAGTATGGGTAGCATAGCCAGGACTTGATTAGGTCTGTAGACAGGACAGTGCTCTAGATACCTGACTAAATATTATCTGCAAATATCAATAGTTATATCCAAATCTTTCTTTTTATTGTTTCACTTCTTCAGTATTTAGGTTTCCTAGTTTGGACACAAGTCACATACTATTAATCGCTACTACTAATAAAACCACTACTGAGAAATGGAATCATGATTTGTCTATAAAATATCTAAAAATCTCACTATTAGAATTTTTAATTTTTCTTAATGTAGAAAACAAAATTAAAATAACTTTTATCTCTAATAGGCACCTTCCTGATCATGATATTTTAGTTTTCTCCACGGAATTTATATATACTTTTAACTTGTATGTCATGGAATTTATATATACTTTTAACTTGTATGTCATGACACTCATATCCATTAAAATACAATTCAAATAATCAAAGGAAAGATATGAATTGATTCAAAGATATGGTTTTTCAAGAATGATACAAAGTAGCAAAGTTGTCCTTGCAGAATTATTAAAAATGCATAGGATCACTTTCACATCTACAGCTATATATCTAGAAATCAGTCCATTCTTAATTTTTATCTCCTAATCTTACAGATTTGGTATTTTACTTTATTATTTATTGATTTATTTTAATGTGGTACTGAGAATCAAACTCAGGACCTTGTGCTTGCCAGGCAATTGTGGTGCCACTAAGCTATATCCCTGGTCAGGTTTGGTATTTTAAAACAGGCAATTAAAAGTATTTTTTTTTCTGGGAATGTCCTCTTTAAGGAAAATCCCCTTTTAGCTCTCTGACATCTGTTTCTTCGTATAATTTGGCATGTAAATTAGCCACTATTTTCTAATATTTTTCAAATATTCCCTGCAATAAGAAGACTCTGAGGTCAGTAAGAATCTCAAAAATAGGATATCAAGTTTGGTATATATCCATTATTCACAGGATTCCTCTGAGTTTCCAATGTTTGTATTTTCCTTGGGAGTCTCTGAGTTGGGCTATGGTATAGTACTGGATTCTGAAGCTTCTGATTGTGAACTGTCTTCATCAAGAACAATATCTTCAGGACTTGGTGGGGGTGGACAGAAATCTTCATTGGGGCAGATTTGCTGGAAAAGTGTTTCAGCCTGGTATGGGATGAAAGGAGAAAACCACTGGATATCAATTTAAAATGTATGTGCATTTCAGGCACTATCTAAAAAACTAAGTGTCACTTTAAAAATGTTTTTAACCAGGTAATAATATTTGACCATTACAAATGATTTTCTAAAAATCAGCCTTTACAATTATCTTCTAATTTTATACATTTATTTAGGTCCACACTTCAAATATGACAATCTTTGATCAGGCTCATTATCAAGTGTTCAGATTGCTGAGAATTTAAGCATGTTGAATCTATATACCAACAGAAATACAATTTCCTTTAATATTCTTTATGTAATTTCCCATAGCTCCTATTTTTTATGTTCTAATTCAGTATATAAAATTTTCAAAAAGTCATTACAAAAATCAAGAAAATTCTTCATTATTTGCACAACTATTTGCTTTTCTGAGATAATTTCCCTCTTACTAGCCTTTAAAAAGTATTAGCAGTTTTTAAGATCATAAAATTTGAACAGATGACTTCAGTACAAAGCCTTGACTTTTTGAATAGATGACCTCTGCAACTTAATATGTATGCAATTTAAGGAATGCTTAGTCAGTATTTGAACTCTCATTTCTTCACCTATAAAATGGAATGGAGTAAGTCTTGATATAGAGGTATATGGTAGTTATTATTACTCACAATAACAAAAATGTCAAAATTAATCTGAGCTTAATGTGGAAGGGAAAAAATGAAAAAATAAATGTGATCTTAGTAAAAATAGAGAGTTAATCTGACAAGTGTCAGTAACACTTCACTGTCAGATAAGGATTTCTACCATAGAGGAAGTTTGCCCTCTACCGTACTGATAAAAGGGAGTCATAAAAGGGTTTTACAATATATACTTGCTTGTTTTAAGAATCATGTTTTCTTGTATCATTTTTTTCCTGAAGCACACACATAATCAAAAATTAGGTGACAATTAGGCAAGAGGTGACAAAATATGGTCCAGTCCAGATTGCTAACTGATTTTGCAAATAAATTTTTATTGGAACATAGGTACATTCTTTCATTTAACTATTGTCAATGTGCTTTCACAGTACAATGGCAAAGTTGTGTATTGGCAACAGACTTTATTAGCCATAAAACCGATACCTATATTAGGTGATTAAATTTTCTACTTCTTCAAGGTAGTTGGAAGGATAATAAACACATGCTTCTGAACTTTCAAATACATTTGAAAGAAGAGACAAAGAGAGGAAACACTGATTTTCTTTCCTCTGGAATATGCTTCAAGGATATATGCAGTTGAGATTATATTATTATTTGTACTATAAGCCCTTGTTTAAAAGACCTCCCATTTTGGCATAAAAATATTGAAGTTTATTGAGGGATAAAAACTACTTAGGTTACCTGTAAAAACTTGTCAATTTCTGCTTGCAAAAAAAAAAAAGTGGACCACTCAGTCAGTTTAGGCATAAAAGGAGATCCTGAGACAGTACCAGAATGAATGATGGGTGACAGATATGATATCTTGCTTTTGTTTGATAACATTGACCATATTATTTTTCAAGAATCATCTTTAGACTCTGAAGAATCAAAATATTTTGGCAAAAGACTGTAGATGTCAAGATCATGGTCACTGTCTATACCCCACTTCTATAACTAAAAAATAGATTAAAGGCTCAATGGTGCAATTTTCTACAAAAAGTTCCCTGCCATGAATAGGAATGAAATCTGGTTCTTGCCAGGAGGCAACATTAGACCACCACCATTTATTAATTTAATATACATATCTGCCAAGGCTGATGAAAATTTAGACTTGTATCTCAAAAAAGTAGTTTCTGTTTTTTACTTTTTATCAAGGGCAGAAACATGAATTTGTACATGCATATATATCTGCTTTATAGAATCATAATTTACATCTGGCAGCTTGCATTAGCCTGCACCTTTTCAGAAATCTGCCCAAGAATGCTGTAACAAACTTCTAATTGGATTTACCGTACTCCCTGGTAGCTATAATAATAGCTCTTGGGACACTGTAGGTTTTTGACAAAACATTAATAGAATCATCAAAAGCTAAGTTATAGTCTTTTCCAAACTTAAAAAATGCATTAAGACTACTGTAAAATTACATTTTGTATGACTTTTCTAATTATACCCTTATTGAAATGACTGAGGTTATCAGAGAAAAAAGCATATTTCAAAATAATACACTTACAGGTCAACTGCTTAAACTAGAATTAACATTTCTTCCAAACACTGGCATTATAAATTCATTTTTATAAAAAAGTATTTGTAACCTTTATCCCTACAATGGAACTCATAATCTCTTGGGATCATTATATTCAAGGATGTGAAAATATTAGGTAAATAATATTTAAAGTAGCCTTGTCGTTCACAGACAAAACATCTATGGGTGAATAACAGAGATGTTATTAAATGAGAGAGATGTTTTTCTAGTCTGATTTCCCTCCTCTCAGAAGAAAAGAACAACCCACTTTCCTCACTATACCAACTTTTTAATACAAAATCAAGACATACAGACAGCCTTACCTGTTTGACTGCATTATCATTTCCTAAGCCACAGTCTGGGCCAGAGCAGACATAAACATTGGGTGGTAAATCATTGTAACAGTTCCTGCTGACTTCTGAAGAATCTCTCATATTGAAGTACAGAGCCCATAGAATTCTTGGCTTCTCGACTTCTTCATTTTCTAAATGTGGAAATATACATTAAGCTTACCAATTTTTATACTGTGTGGCCAATTATCAATAAACCCATGAGTACTCAATGCAGTAAATCATGTATATAAACAATGTTTAAATGCACATCTAGAAACTCTACTTGTATATATTTCAAGCAATAATGGTTTTTCAACCTAAGAAAAATTAGATTTTAAAAATTATTCTGATTAGTAAGTTAATTTGATTTACCTCCAATTATGCTTCCTTGGATTTCTATTACATCTCATTAGCATCAAAGTGCTTACAATAATCAAATTCAGCCTTAAATTATATCCATGAAGAGATAACATAAATTGATTTTGTGTTTCAAATGGACAAAGCAGCTTGAAGTTAAATAGTAAGTTAATAATATGTATATGAGATGTCTAAAATAACCAATTTTAAAGAAATAAGAATTAGAAGTTATCTAGGGATGAGAGGAGCTTGAGACAAATGGAGAATGACTACAGACTGATACGAGGTTTTTTGTGAAGGTGATAGAAATGTTCTGTACTTGACTGTGATGATATTTGGATAGTTCTTTCAATGCATTTTTAAAAATTGAATTTTACATTTTAAATGGGTAAATCGTATGGAATAGAAATTATATGTCAATAAAGGTACTACTAAACTAGCACATGTGGGATAAACCTTTGATATCCTAACTCACATTCTAAAGTTTTGTCATACATGGTCATGAAATTAATGACAAACAAAAAAAAATGATGTTAGGATAGTGTGTGTCTTTTCAAGTACATTTTTTTATTTAGCAGTAAGTGTGTTATGCTATTAGGCATTGACACAGAAGCAGAGGATACATACACGGATGAGGGAGACTTAGCTTTAACTCATCTCTTTGATTTGGTCCTCTAGTCAGGGCCTATCACACAACACATGGTAACTAAATAATTTCTGAATTGATTTTAACCTTGTTTTCAAGTATGTGCTTGTACAGAGGTCTAACCATTTTTCTGCATCTCTTTTTAAAATGTTTAAACTTTCTTTTGCTGAAGACATACAATTACTGTTAATATGTTTATTGACTGTAGAATTTTCTCTAGTTTGTGTCTGAACAAAAACACAAATTCTGTGCAGTTTTAAAAATAGATGTTTATGAAGATTACCCAAAATTATGAGGCACTTTGTGAATCATAAAGAAAATGCTAAAGGTATAATTATCTAGCTAATTAGGGTTATTGTTAAATTGGTAGTGAATATAGAAAAATTTGCAACTAATTGTGGTACTGAGTTAATAAATCATATTCTAGTAACCAATTAGGGACAAATACTTTAAATTTAATCACATTTAATATAAAATATTTTTACTGCAAGAATACTAAATATGCTATTTTTCTGTTTCATCTGGAATAATCCTTAATTGTGAATACAACAGGATGAAGAAATTCTGTGTGGAAGAATGCTCTTTGAAGGTGCTCCTTTCTAATGCTAAGATCTGAGTCTAAAGTATCATTAACTTCATGAAGCCACATATTAAATGTCAAAATTTCTATTGATGAAATAATAAAACACAATGAACTGATATTTCACAGCTAAAACTGTTTTGGTTTCAGCAAATTGTTGAACTTAGTTTTTCAATAAATTATATGAGAAGGCCCTTAAACACACCACCTATAATTTGTGACACTTGTCATAGGGAGTCTTGTAAAGAAGATACGGGATGACTCAATTATTGCCCTTCCTATTTCTAAAAATATGTTAGAGTTTATTTTGTCCTTCTTGAAAGCCCCAGATCAGAGAAGAGTTTTTATTCTATGAAAGTAGAGAGAAATGAATAATCCAATACATTATAAGAAAGAAATTTCATGGAGGTAACGGCTTTGAAAAGAAACCAGGTGAAAAGTTTGACGTAGGCTAAAGACAAATGTTCTAGATACAAAGTATCAGGCTTTGGTCTTTAAAAAACTGTCACGGAGCTATACAATTGTTTCATCTTTATTTGAAGTGAGGTGGAAGGGACAAAGACAAGTGAAAAATACCATCCAGTTGTGAACAGCACAACTGTCAAAAATATTAAATTTGCTGAGCTTTGGCTAGGAGTGAATCACAAATTGCCAGGAGTAGAAATGGTTTTCTGCACTAGCTCATTTCTTTCCTTTACACAATGTGAAGGAATAAGGAAGTGATAAGCAATACAGAATAATAGTACTAAATAAAGCAAGCAGAAAACAAGGAATCATGACAAATCAAATTTAAAAAATATTCTATAGCTGCATTCCATGTCTAAGGAGAAAGTAAGCTACTTTACTTAAATTGCCTGCTGTGCTCTAGGTCTCTGTGCTTGGTCTACATTTGCCTTTTATTGTGTATGAATTTCTGTGTTAATGAATGAAGGTTTCTATGTAAGCAGATGATGATAATTTTACCAATGAGTATCAGCACTGCATTACTAAAATGCAAAATGCAGATTTATTTTCATAAATTATAGTTAATCAGTTACAAATGTTAAAAAGAAAAGACTTTTGCTTTCACAGCCCAACAAGAATATAACAATCTTACCAGCCACCAACTTCAACTACTCATAAGAGGACTTTGTTTTTTAGGAAACTCTGCTCTTTGAGACAGAACTGAACGAGATGGAATGAGATAACTTCACAAGTCATGCATAGTGGTGAGAAAAAGTGAAAGAAGTTGGTGTAGTGATGACACAATATTTTAGACATTTTAAGATGTCTATTAAAATTCTTGCTTCAGTTTGTATTGAAAATTTTATGGGTAAAATAAGAAACCACTTAGGTTAGTTCTTCCAGTGAGACTGACACACACAGTGCTTTATAAATCTCTCTGAGGTGCTTTGAAAGATACTTTACAGTCTGGAACAATTACTACGTGTAAGAGCAGTGAGCAACTGCTTCAATTTCTCACTCACAGAATCACATTCATTAAACACAAAACATCTGATATTTCTTTGGAGTAAGAAGCAAGAAGAGATTAGAGATTTCTGAAGTTCTTAAAGGAGGCTGACAGGTAGGATTCTTGGAAGTTTTTAGTGTGACTGTTTCTTGAGCCAAAGGGCATCTCAAGAGGTCTGGCTGATACATGCAAGTGAAAATACAAGAATGAGAGGGAATACTTCAAAACCTAACTGGAATTTATCATACATATTTAGTATTTCTAAAAAGTACTATAGTTTAAAAGAAAATATCATCTTTTCCAAGTAATGAACTTTGTTGCAAGATGACTAGGCTTGTACAAAGGTTTATGATGCCCAGCATCATACAGAATTCAGAACTCAAAGAGAAAATAAAGCCATTCCATTGGTAAATGTCTGAACATAAAATATTCAGTGTTGTGAAGTATAAGGGTTTGTATTATTGTCAAATAATCAAAACAAAATAAAGGCCATTGATCTGTGAGAAATATGGGTTTTTTGCTACAGAGAATATGCCTTAATGTATTAAAAGTTGTTAATGCTCACAGAGTTTGTTCAATGTCATTTAGGATGGAAAATGAATTGAGTTCTTTTCTCCAGGTGTCTTTACATTTTTGAGCTGCCATGGCCCACTGCTCATTTTATCTGGTGATTCATTTTCAATAACTCCAACAGTATTTGCTCTGACATTTTAATTAAAATATCACTTCCTCATTCTGATGATAAAAAGGTCTATGTGTCAGTGAACATTAGCTTTCAGTGTCTCAATGCACCAGAGGACCCCTATGCGAACATAGTTCTTACTAAAGAATTTTGTTTAGGTTCTAAACATAATTTCAAAGTGAAATCACTTTAACCATTAATATTAATGTTTAAAAATTTAAAGTGTCTAGAGGATGCTAAGTAATGAACATATAATGGCCCCAGGTTGTTTTAACGAAACAGAAAATTAAATGCATTTAAGAAGTGAAGAACAATGATACCAGATACCAATTTAATGTATTATTTGAGACAATCACACAAAAAAATTAAAAAAGAAACAATATGAAGCTTTCAGAAATGACAAGAAATTTAACATTTTTATAAACAAGATACACATGTAAGTAAAAGCAAAAGGTAAAGCAATGAGTCCATATTAGCTTTAGAAACATTATAATGTATACTATTTGTCAAAAATTTAAAAACTAATTAAACAGTCATATGATATTTTTCAAGTGAAAAAACAGATTTTAAGCAAATTAAATTCTAAAGTGAAACAATTTTTCACTTTGAAAGACTATTTGGGAAGCACACAAAGAAATTAACTCTATTAATATTAGTTCCCAAAAGTGGAAGATTGTCTTCTCATGCAAATGTAGATTCCCCTTTATGCACCATCTCTGCATTAAGAAAACAAACATACACAAGAAGTAATCAAAAGGAAGTACAACAAGTAGGAATAAACATGGTTGTCCAAACAAATGCAACACCCAAAGAAAATGAAGATATAAGAATTCATGGGAGAAAGTAGAGCAAGATTAAAGTGAATATGCAAATTCTACCAAATCATCTTCACTTCACATAAATGAATATTCATCACACTGTTCTCTGATCAATTATACACAAAATATGTGACATTTGCACCATTTATGGCTATATGAACCGCCATATTATGTGGAGAAATGTTTAAAAATTTATGGTAGAAAAGCATTTTGAGAATTGAATAGTTACCACATCACAAACATGATATTGATTAAAAACAAGAAGGGGACCCACATTTGGATATTAATATTTTAATCATTTATTAGTTCCAGAAACTTGTTTTTCTTAAAAGAAGGTAATTTTTCTGATAAAGGAATTGCATATTACATAGTAAAAAAGATGTAAAATAAAGAAAATTATAGGAAAAATTTTCCATAATCTTCTTAAAATGAAGAGAAAATTTTCTGATAGTCTTTCATTCATATACATATTTATGTGTATAGATATTTGGAATTTAATTTTATACATTTTTATGAGTATGTGTGATGTGTATTTTTCCTTTAAAATACAGATTGAAGATTTTCCACACGGTTAGGAAGACACTGTGTTCAATCATCTTAGTAAAACATATGAGAGCTGTTGAATATATTATACTTCAGTTTGTAATGCAGAAGCCTTCATAGGACATCTAAGAAGAGTATGACAGAATATCTTTTCATAATGAATCACTATTATTCTTACCTATCTCCATTTCTGTATATGGAATAAACAATTTCTGCACAACTGGTTCTAAATCTTCTCTTGCTGTTTTAAAAGATGTACAGGTCAAATGAACTAAATCTGCAAAAACAAAACAAAATAAAAAATTTGACTTTCTCCCCATCGCAACTGTTTCACTCATACTGAAGATACATATTCAGCCAAACATGTATCAAACAATATGTGAAAGAACTCACACTAAAAATTAGTTGAGGTTAATTGTGTAAAGCTAAGAGTACAAATTCATAGGAAAACACATTCACAGAAAAGAGCCTACATTAGCCCTAGGAAATTGTTAAGGATATTCTTTTAAAATAAAATAATTCTATAAAAAAAGACCCAAAATGGAGTATTTGTTTGGTAAAATAACAAAATGGAGTGTAAGATACTAAGATTTACTAAGATAAACTTCTTATCCTTAAGATAGAACAATCTAGTCACATACAATTTGCTGATAAGTTAATAACAAATACATTCATCATAAGGTTCTCTAAAAGCCTTTTAGAAGAACACTGCTGATTTAGTTTGATCCATATATATCCTTGAAAGTCCACCAAGAGGCACAGATCAAAATAGTCTATATTTTAATATTTAGATCTTTGATCCATTTAGATTTTAGTTTAGTACATGGTGATAGGCATGGGTCTAGTTTTAGTCTTCTGCATATGGAGAGCCAAATTTTCCAGCACCATTTGTTAAAGAGACTGTCATTCTTCCAGCAAGCATGTTTGGCTCCTTTATCAAACATAAGGTGGTTGAGTGAGCTTGTGGTTATGGTGGTATCTTCCAATCTATTCCATTGATCTTCAGGTCTGTTTTTATTCCAGTACTATGTTGATTTTATTACAGTAGGTTTGTAGGATAACATCAAGTCAGGGATTGTGATGCCTCCTGCCTGGCCTCTGCTGCTTAGAATTGCCTTTGCTATTCTAGGTCTCTTCTGGTTCCAGATGAATTTTAGGAGTGATTTCTCGAGATCTATGAGGTATGTTTGTGGTATTTTGATTGGGATTGTGTTGAATCTGTATAGTAATTTTGGGAGAATGGCCATTTTCACAATGTTTGTTCTTCCTATCCATGAAAAAGGGATGTCTTTCCAATTCCTGAGGCCTGCTTTGATTTCCTTTTTCAGGGTATTATAATTTTCCCTGTATAGCTCTTTTACTTCTTTTGTGAGATTAATTCCTAAGCATTTCATTTTTTTGGATGCTAGTGTGAAGGGTGTGGCTTCCCTTACTTCTCTCTCTTATTGTTAGTGTATAGGAATGCTATTGATATTTGAGTATTGCCTTTATATCCAGCTACATTTCTGAATTTATTTATTACAACTAGGAGTCTTTAAATGGAGTTCTGGGAGTCTTCTCTGTAAAGTATCATGTCATCAGCAAATAATAATAATTTAACATCCTCTTTTCCTGTCTTTATTTCCTTTATTTGTTCATCTTATCTAACTGCTCTGGCTAGTATTTCCAGCACTATGTTGAACAGGAGTGGTGGTAAGGGACATCGTTATCTTGTGCCTGATTTTAAAGTAAAGGTTTTTCGTTTCTGGTTATTTAATATGATGCTGGCTGTTGGTTTGTCATAGATAGCCTTTATTGTATTGAGGTAAAGACCTTCTATTCCAATTCTCTGTAAGGTTGTCATCATGAATCAGTGTTGGCTCTTATCAAAAGCTTTTTCTGCATCTATAGAGATGATCATGTGGTTCTTGCTTTTGGCTCTATTGATATGGTGGATTACATTTATTGTTTTGCGTATGTTGAACCATCCCTGCATTCCTGGGATGAATCCTACTTGGTCATGGTGTATAATCTTCTTGATGATTTGCTGCATCCTGTTTGCCAATATTTTATTGAGAATT
>PVJX010029440.1:0-22881 GCA_004027295.1 Dolichotis patagonum
GAGTCCCCCCAACTACCAGGCTTTGGAGCCAAGGGGTCACCTCCTCTGTGGATGCCCAGGACTGCAGCTGGTATTCGGCAGGAGGGCACACTGCGTGTGGCAGTAGAGTGGTGTTCCTGACCAGCCCAGGCTTTAGAACCCACCCTGCCTCGCCTACACAGAGCTGCTGGGACCAGGTCAAAGCAAAGGAAAACCGCTGGGGGCTGGGCAAATGCAAAGCAAGCCCCTGCCCCAGGCTTCTGGCGGAGAAGATCCAGGCCGGGTCCAGGCAAGGGACCTGGGCAAAGGGTGCAGTTGTCACCACAGGGCAAGCCAAGGGCCTCAGGCTGCCCCCACAGCTTCATTCCAGTGAGTCAGAAGCCACAGGCCCCAGGCCAGCCACCGTGAGGTGTGGCTGCTTGGTCACTGCCTGGCCTTGGGCGCAGGTTAGTAAATGTCCGTGGCCAGGGGATCTGAGCTCACACAACCCTGTCCTGAGGCAGCAGCTGGGCCCCTGGGCCTCCCAGGGGGAGGCACCAGACCTTGGCAGGGCCACTTGTAGCCCTTTGCAAGGGCACCTGCTGCTCTGCTGCAGACAGGGTCCTGTCCCAACCATGGAGAGGCAGAAACAGGGCTGCTCGCTCTCAGCCAGCACTGCTGGTGTGGACCATGTCCCTCCTGGCCCCTCAGTGCCCAGCCCATCACCACCACTGGTTCTCAACTAACAATGCTGGTACAGAGCTATTGGACTCCACAAGGCTGCACAGACAGATAATACCGGGTTCAGGTCCCTTGCTGGGAGGCATCAGCACTCGTGGGCAGTGCCATGCGGGGCAGAGCTCCTGAGCAATGTCTTCAATTCCAGGGGCCCTGGACAGCTGCTCCCTCCTTGCAGTGGAGAAGGCCTGTGGGGCCGGGTGTCCTGTGTGGCCAGCACAGGTGCCGGTTGTGAATGGGTCTCCACTACTGCACACCCGGGCCCTGCTCCCTCCCTACTCAACTTGCTGGACTCTTCCTCCCAAAGCCAGAAGTCAGTAAGAATTGGCCTCTGCTGACCCATCTCGTTCCATATCAGAGGGCCAGGGGTGAGGGCTACTTTATCGCAATCAGTGTCCCCCAAGACTTCGCTAAGCCCAAGGCTCTCTTAATGCAGATTTAAAATCATTTAATGTATGTTAAATAAATACCAGCTACTTGTCAGAGCTGTGGTTACCGAGGATTAATTTTATCACTGCTCCATTCCTGATCAACAGTTACTTATAATTAGCCCCTATAAATGTTTCTAAATAATCAGATAATATTTGAATAGCTTAAATAAACTAAATAACTGTCTTATTACATCCATCAGGAAATCACATCTAAGTAGCTATAAACTGGGAGTTCTAAGGAAGCAGGTGCGAGCATCCCGCTGGTGTGCATGTCGAGGTGGCTGACACCCAGCTGTTACTCTGCAGAAGGAAGGAAAAAGTGTGGAGATATGTTTCGTGATACAGAGGATCATTTCAAATATCCCCCGAATAGCAGAGAGTTTGAGCAAGCTAGAAAGGTTCCTAAAGGCTTCCAGGGGCTTGTGTTTCAGAGCCCCTGGTCGCTACTGACTTGAACCGCTGGCATCTGTGCCCAGCTGCCCACCCAGCATTGGCACTTGACTCGTGGACTTCTGTGGATTGGGAGGCAGAGGCCACACACAGCTCCTGTTCCTGAGGACAGGGCATGGGGCTGCGAGGTTTCTGCAGACACAAAGGCGGGCTTGGCCAGAGGCATCTCCTGTCCCTGCCAGCTCCCCTAGTGTCCTCTCCCCCGACCACTCGCATCCAGAGATGGGCTGTGGTGCCCTCCCAGGCACAGCCCCACCTGAGCGCCTCGAACGCAGACAGGGCCCCCGTCATGGGCCATTTCCTTGTCCGTGTGAGTTTCCTGGAGCAGCTCTAAAATCACCATGAAGGGATGGCGTCAAACAACCACACTTACCTCCTCACGGTTGTGGAGGTCAGAAGGCTGCTCTAGGCATCGGCCGGGCCAGGATCCCTCCAGAAGGACCCATTTCCTGCCTTCCCAGCCCCTTGGGGCGCCTGTGTTCTTGGTTCCCCGGGCCTTTCTCGTGGCCAAGACTGCACCACACGATTTTCCAGCTCCCTGCCCATCCTCGGTGGCCTTCTCCTGTGTCGTCAGAGCTTCCCTTCCTCCCTCCCAGGGTAGTTGCGATGGCTTCTAGGACCTCCTAGAGCCCGGAATAATCTCCCTGTCTGGGTCTTAACTAAGTCACATCCACAAATGCTTTCTTACCACAGAAGATGACAGTCACGGGTCCCAGGATGAGCGCCAGGATACCTCTGGGGGCCACAGGTTGCTGGTCATGACACCCTCAGGAGAGCACCGCGGAACTCATAAACCTGTGGTCGTCTGGCTCCGCCTCTTTTCAGGAAGACTTCACCTCCCTTCTGTCTCCTAAACACGGGTCAACAGCAGACCACACCCACAGCGCACTCCCGCCCCCAGCAGGTTCAGCCCCCAGCAGCCCTGGGAGAGGCGGGGCACATGCAGATGGTGCAGCCCCAGAGGAACGTCAGGCTCAGAGGGGCTCAGGGGACTCTGGGCTCTGAGACACGTGATGGCTCAGACCAAAGAGCCACCTCACAGCACCCTTCTGTGTGCACTTAAGAACATGGTTCCTGCCTAGGAAAACGGGGAGGGGACCCCAGAGCACCCCCAATTCATAGGAGGTCCCAGCACCCTTGTCTTCACCATCTCTGAGTTATCTATCAAGAAATGGCTTTTTTCTGCAGATTTTTGCTACGAAGGAAAGCTTACTGATAGGGAAAAAAATGGCCTTCTCTGTCGGAACAGAATACAAATGGGAATCTGTACTTGTGTTGGTCACCAGCCACTTCTAGCTAATCAACCTTACCGGTTCCAGGACATCTGCAAAGGACACGGTGACCTAGGAAAAACAGAGGGAGGTCCATGGGAACGCCTCGGACATCAGCGTGGAGGGGCAGAGCCCACAGGAGGTGCCCAAGACATCCTTGCCATCACCGGGGTCTCCACGGCTGCCATGCCCACCACAGGCCTTGGGGGAGGGGCTGGCACTCCTCCTCATCCTCTTTGTTGTCCTTTTTTGTGTGACATTCACAGGCTGATTCTAGCTCAGAGCTGTTTGTCATAGGCCTGGCTCTCTGTGCAGGGCAGCTGGAGAGGACAGGGCCTTGTTTACACTGTCAATGCTGCTATCCGGCTTCCGTGGCTGCTCTGCAAGGAACCTGCTCGTGTCCCCGTCCCCCTCCTGCTGTGCACGCCCACACTGGCCAAGGGCTAACTGCCCACCTGTATGTGATCCAGCCTGTCTCTAGTGAGGTGTGTGATGGCTCTGTGGTCACCACGCGTCTGTGATGTGCCATGGGGTCTCCTCTGGGTGGCCCGGATGGCTCCCACCTCCCTCTGACCGCTTTCACAGCTGGGTACTTGGCATGCTCAGCACAGTCAATCCAAGCTGGCAATTAACCGGGCCATGAGAAGGGGAGCCAGAGAGCCTGTCCAAACCCATTTCCCCCGGCTTGGTTATTTGAAAGTCTAAAAATCCCTAATACCGTGAGGCAGGCGGTATTTAAATTTAAGTTCGGTGCCCAAATGAGGTCTTTTAGCCCAACTGTTCAACTTTATTTGGAAATATGAAATGGTAACTTGATTACACGTTAAGGTAGCTTTGGCTGGGGATTATAGCCTCAATCTCTGCTCCTCTGAGTTTATCCCCCTGCGCATGGATGGGGTCCATCCTCATTAGGAACTTGATTCTGGGGCCAGGAGCAGAAAGCAGGCCGGGTAGGGTGGCACCACTGACCCCAGGCGGGACTGCCCGAGGCCCAGTGGTCAGGGACACAGAAATGCTCTGCTGTACCACGCAGAAAGGGTCTTCTGAGCAAAACTTCCCCGTGTGTGTTTCTCAGCTGCCTGTCAGGTCCCTAACTCATTAAACTGTCAAAAACTGAAAGTCTAGAATAAGAAAAACTCCCATTGCCAGGGGATCTGCAGCTTAGAACACTCAAAGCTAAACAAACACACACCGCGGGAAAAAGGCACGTAAGGAGCACGGCGCCCTGAGCTGTCCAGTGCAACCCCGCTGTCTTCCTGTGTCCTGGGGGGACCATGGCACGCTGGCCTCTGGGCTTTTGGGAGCGGACCCTCTGCACCGTTATTAGCATGCGTCTCTTCTGAGAGAGTAGCCCCTGTGCGACTTCCCCTGCCCAGAGGCTGGGGTGCTTCGAACAGGTGGGCACAGGGTGGGGCAGTGGAAAACGTCAACAGCCTGCCAGATGTCCAGCCAGTAGCCACGGTGCAGAGGGTGGGAGTGGACACTGAGCACACTGGGGCCACTTCCTGGGACAGTTCCGTCCTGTCCCGGGATACCAGGAGGCAGGCGACTCAGACCAGGAGAGGAAACGGACGGAGAAAGGAGGCTGTGTAGGGAGAGGCAAAGAACTGCCCCCCGCAGGCCACTGCCCACGCTCTCTGCCTTCCCTTCGCCCTCCAGCCCTGCTGCTGAGTGGAGTCCAGCAAAGCCCCGGTGCCCCGGAGCTCAGCCACACTCAGCAAGCAGCCGTCTCCAGCCAGTGCCTCTCCTTCCCGAAGCCCCGGGACTGTGCTCGCCTCAGAGTCCTACACAGAGTGCCCTCTCTGTCCCCTCTGTGCACTCATCCACCCCTCGCTGGTGATACGTTCAGCTTTGGCAGAGCCACACCTGGTCTTAGTGCCCCCGGGCAGGTCTCGGGGGATGACACTGCCTGTGGAAGTGAGCACAGTATTTCCAGGACACAGAGCAGCACTGTGCCCGACCCAGACACTCATGTCCGGCAAAGGGACACCGTCCACAAGCATGGCAAGAAGAGGGCAGCCTGCCCAGGGTGTTGGGCCCTGCTCTACCTCAGAACCACAGGGGGACCCCCAACCCTCTGGACAATGGTGCCGGTCACAGCCCTCCTGACTCGCACAGTGAGTGTCAGCGAGCTTGGGCACTGCTTATGGGTCACCCTGGGAAGGCGGGCTCAGGGAGGGACTGTCTCACTCGCCACCACCAGATCAGAAGGATAGAGAGGGAAATCATCCAGCCCTCAGTGGGCACAGAAACTGCCACAGTCATTTGAAAAGCAATTTGGTGGTAAATACGAAAAACTAAAAAGCGTAATTTTTCTTGCTCAGAAATTGCTGGTTATGCAGCCAAATGCCCAAGGAATACTGCGCTCGGTCACCGTGAGCACCAGGACACTCATGGCAGTGTTGCTAGGGGATGGAGCCCTGCAAAAGAGGCCCCTCTATCCGGAGGTGGGGCTCGGGGGAGAGGAAGGGAGGGAGCCCCGCACACAGGGCCTTCACCCTAGTCACACGCAGTATGCGAGCTGGGGGCCGGTGGGAAAGGTCAGGGCTTCGCGCAAGCACTCCACACACAGCGCCACCCTGCGCAACACAGCATTCTGTGGGCCCGAGCGGATCCCTAGGAGCCATCGTGACCTTGTGCCTCCCGGACATCAGAGCTGATCGCCGTGTCCTCCCTGAGCGTGAGGGGGTCCCGCGGCTCACCCCGGGTCTGGCCATGCTTCACAGGGGCAGAAGGGAAGGGTCAGGGAACGTTCCTTTGTGGCTATTTCACGGGGTTTCACCGCTGATGGTGGAAGCCCTTCTTCACGGTAGACATGAAAGATTCCTACTTCCCGGCAGATTGGAGCATTTGTTACATGTTACTGGTACTGATTTGTGTGTGCAGATGTCTCCCCCAAGGAGAAATGTAAAAGAAAAGGAGCTGAGAAGTGAGAGCGGGGGAGCCTCCTTGCTGGAAGATGTGGCATTGGCAGGACACTGAAGGAGGGGCAGCACCTCCTGGGCAGAGGGGACAGGAGGGTGGGATGACATCTCCTGAGCAGAGAGAACAGCAGCTCAAAAAGCAAAGCACCCACGAGCCACGAGCGTCTGGGCCAGTAGAGGGAGACACTGTCATGTGGGGACCCCGCAGGAAAGAAACAGGCTGCAGGCAGGTAGGGCTGGATGGGAGGGACCCTGCAACCTCAGGCCATTTTAAGGAGTCCTATCTGCTCCTAGGAGCATGTGGACCCCACAGGCTGGAACTTCTCTAGAGACCCCGTCTCTGTGCCCCAACCCCACCCCATGCACAGGGAAGTTTGGGAAGCCTTCCTGTGATTCAGATATGCAGTGAAGTGGGAAACCGGTGGCCCATACAAGCAGAGTCCCCAGCTGCCTGCCAGCTGCAATGGCACATTCATTGCAAGATGCAGAGCCCTGGCTCCCTGTGTGCCCGGCCCTCTGCAGCCATTAGGGGTGCAGAGGCTACAGACAATAGCCGAGGCCGCCTAGCAAGCACCAGGTCTACCTCCTGTAGCATGGAAGGACATCAGGAGACCAAGCAGGGCCCAAAAGAGCCACAAAGCTCCACCCTGCGTTGCTACTCGTGTTGGAAAACAAAGTCTGAAAATCCCGGACATGACGTTCCTGGGAGGCAGCCTCCGTCGCAGCTCAGTAAGAAGAAGAAAGCCTTTCTGGGCCACAGATCACACGCCTGTGTCTACCACTGCCACACACACAGTGCTGTGGCCCAGGAAGGAGCAGGCAGGCAAAGGTGTCCAGTGGCGTGCCGGGCCCTGCCCAGCGGCCTGAAGTGCTTCAGAGACTCTTGGAGAGGGGAGTATCAAATTCCCAGTAAGAGATGGGACACTTCCCAAAGTTGAGGCGCGTGCCCAAGGCTCAGGCCAGAACAAAGGTGTGCCTGCCTCCCTGCTGTGGAGCTCACCAGGCATGGGGAGCACCCTGCCATGCAGGAGGACGTGGGGCTGGGGGATGCGCCCCAGTGGGAGGAAGCGAGCTGCCACGAGTAACAGTCAGGGGAGAGGAAGTGATTTCTCAGGCATTAAAGAACCTGAGATCTGCTCTCGCCCTCACGAGGCGTGGATGTGGGAGGGGCCCAGCCGCACAGCCTCTCAGGCCTGCGGATGCCGCAGAGCTGCCCGCCTCGGCCTCTGCTCTGCGGGCGGAGTATGGGGAGAGGTGGAAATGAAAGAGAAAATCCTGGTCCCAGCGGAGACCAGACCGCAGTGCTGGGCGCCCAGCAGCAGCGACGCACAGGCCGACACGCCTGGGTCCCGCGCAGCGCCTCTCTGAGGGGGAGGGGAGGCGGCAGCATCAAACCTGCTGTCGTGCCCAAGCGGAGCTTGGTAGCTGTGCGGCTGCTGGGACAGCGAATGCTGTCGCCTCCAGGTGCTTCCCTGATGCGCCGGTGGTGAAACGGAGGAGCGCCGCCTGCTTGAAACCACAACTCCATTTTCAAGAGAGCAGATCTTTTTTTAACTACCAAGAAGCCCTCTAATAATGGGTTGCTAAGAAACTGCTGCGGTGGATGATTCTGAAAACGAGTCGCTCATCCCCTGATCTTCGAGTTTGCAGGCCCGGGAGCCCCCGCCCACCCCATTCCCAGGCGATGCTGGTGGGGGACCTGGGAGGGGCTGGGAAGCCTGGGCAGCACTGCTGGGGAGGAGCTTGCAGGCAGGAGCGCTCTGGGGAGCCCGGCACGGCACGGAGGCTGGAGAGAGTGGGTGTGTCCCAGCTGGGGAACTCTGCAGCCCCCCCCGGGGGGGGGAGCCTGGACCGGGCCAGCTGGTATCTTTGGGTGTCTCAGTCTGACAGTGGAGGGAGGTGTCCAGGGTCTCTAAGCCAGGGACCTTGCTCTCAGCACCTGGTAACAAGGCAGCTGGATACAGGTGTGTAAATTTTTGAAGAAACATCTGCTGCCGGCTGGGGGATGGCAGCCCCTTGTCCCCATCGAGGTCCTTCCGTGTGGCAGGGCAGGGTGGCTACCGTCAGGCTTTCCATGCTGCAATGTGACACCACCAAGTAGTGAAGACCAAATAGCGTTTGGTAAAATAAACACAGGAGGACGGACAGGAAGCCGAGAAATTATAAGCTGCTCTTCAGACTCCGGCAGTGTGATGGCGCGCGCTGACTTGGAAGCTCCATGTCAGTAGGATGCCTGGCTAACTGGGGCTCTGACACACGGGAGGGGAAGGCAGTAAGCCCTGCTCTGTGCGAGGACCCATCACCCACAGGATGGCCGGTGACGTCATCCGTCCTTGCCTGAGAGAACATCTACCCAGTGGTAGGTCAGGGGCACAGCCAGGGAGATGCAGACACAGTGTGACCATGGCAGGGCCAGTTGGGCTGGGAGCTGCCTCCAGAAGCTGCCAAGGAGACACTGAGCCAGCCTGTACACACAGCCAGCCACAGAGTGAGTTGAGGGCCAGCGTGTGCCCTGTTTGCCATGCGTGAGCATCCTCTGTTAGCCGGGAAGGGTCTGTGCTTTGGCTGTAGGCTGCAATGTGTAGGAACCATACTCCAGCAAGGAAACAGGCATCAAGACAGGGTCAGGACTGTGATGGCTCTTACCCCAGCCCTGGGGCCCGTCAGGCTATGTCTCAGTGCATCACCAAGGAACCCTCACTTTGAGAACCCACCTATTATTTCAGCCCTGTTGGAGAAATCGCTTATCTCAGACTTGTTTCCAGGGTAGCAATAGCAGCAGCAGAAAATATAGCTGGGCCTCCCTGCCAAGCCACAGTATAATCACCAGCCCTCTTGTCAGGACAGGGGGGAAAACTTCCATTTAGATCTCATGTTGAGTCTCTGGGCACATTAGGAGCAAACCATTGATCTTAATGATGTGTAGGGTTTTTCCAGTCTCATCCTGGCCCCTCTTCGATCTTGCTATGATTTGGAGCATTAGAAGAAACACATGCAAAGTTCATTCTTAATGTGATTGGCAATAGAATCACAGTCCTGCACTTCATCTCAGAGCAGTTTCTCCATTATCACCTCTCCCTCTTAGTTTAGACCTGCTGTCTACCTTTCAGATGTGTGACCTGTGACACCTTATCCATGTCCCTGTCTGGAATCAGCTCACCTCGGGGATCAAGCTGGAGCAGGGTGCATTCCTCCACACCCACCTTCAATCCTTCCTCCTCGAGTTGGGTACCATGGATACTATTGATGCTCTATAGTGGTGTTTAAAACAACTCAGTTTTTAACTAACTGGGTTTGTATCAAAGGACATTTTATGTAACCATTGTTTAATAAAGCATCCCATCATTAGGTATGAAGAGAACTCCTCAGTATAAACACACTGGCAGCTAAATGATGTTATCATTTAAAATAAATGCACATATATTCACCACATAAAATTAGTGCAGGCCCATCAGGGAGACATCTGTCACACTGGGAAATGCAATTGTGAACAGACATAGTGGTAGTCAAGGGTCCCATGGACGTGAGACCCTGAATTTGGAGTAATTGAAGTGTGATCTGGTTTGTTATGGTTTATATCTAGGTGTTTCCCAAGAGCCTGGTGCATTCCTAGGTGGGGCTTTGGGAAAGAGACTGGATTATGAGTATGATGGCTGACCTGCTGTTAGGGTTAGGGTTTCATTAGAACAAGTGAGTTTCCAGGTCCAAGACTAGTAAGGCTGTGTCTCCCCCCTCAGCGCCTCCATTTACTCTGTTTCCATGAGGTGAGCAGCTTCCTCTGCCCAAGACCATCCACCATTCCCTTCCTGCCTTGGAGCTGGTCAGCTATGAACTAAAAACATGAGCCAAAAATAATATCTTCTCCTTTAAATTGCAAACTTCAGGTATTTTGTCCCACAGAGTAAAACAGATTTTGGTACCAGCAGTGAAATCTTGCTTGTTCCCAGGATGCCCTCAAAACATTTTTCTTATTATTCAATTGTAAAGTATTTGACTTCTTTTTAATCATAGTCTTTTCAGCAACCAACTTTACAGGGCTCAGCAATGACCCTGCTTCTCTGGTGCCAACCAACATCTGTTTTCACATCAGGGCAATAGGAAAGATTCCTTAAGGGCATCCCGGGAACCAACAAAGATTCATCCTTCAAAGGCTCAAAATTGCAAAAGTGAAAAATTGCTTTGAAGAGTGCTCCAACCTGCCATGCTCCAGAAAAGCTACCTTGGAAATTGTTCTCTGGATTCAATTCATACTGCTCAGTCATCAAGGAATTTTGAGGCCTCTGCAACCATGATGCAAGGGAGCCCAGCTACTACTCAAACTGGTGGCAGACTTTGACATTGCCCATATGGTCCTGGTTTTACATGCACACAAAATGCAAGAGTTTTGGGGTCAAGGAGGCTCCCAGAAGGTGTGAGGGCTTGAGCCATTGAGTGGCACAGTTGAGTCATCAGTAGGCTTCACCACTCTGTCCTTCCAACTCACTGCCTGCCCTAGTGTAGGGCTCAACCAGCTGAGGGAGGCAGGAAGCTGCTCAGCCACCCTGAGCAGCTTCCACCTTTTGTTTCAGCTGGTCAGTACCTTGGCTATCCATGCCGGAACCTGGGAGAACCAGCATCCAGGGTCATCCAAGCCTTCTGGAGTTTATATCTCCCCATAGCTTGCCCTGGGTGCTGGACATGGACCTACAAGATTTGATGTTTTCCCTGTTGGGTTTTGGTCTTGCTTCAGTCCCATTGATTTCTAGCCCCAGTTCCTCCTTTTTGGAATGGGAATATTTGTCCTATGCTGTTGTATGCTGGCAGTATTTAACTTCTTTTTGACATTTCAACGGCTCATAGCTAATAGTTTGCTTCACGTCTCAAAGGAGATTTTGGACTTCGACTTTTCAGTAATGCTGGAACTATTAACACTTTGGCAACTCTTGGAGACAGACTAAATGCATTTTGCACATGAGTCTTTTGGAGACTAGGGGGAGAATATGAATGTTTGTATGTAGATGCTCCCCAAAGCTTCATGTTATCTAGGGGGGACTTTCAGAAAGTGATTGGATTATGGCAGCATTATAGCTGACTTGCTGTTAGGAGGTAGGGTCTGGGTGGAGGAGTCAGGTTACAGGGGGCCTGACCTGGAAGAGTCAGGCCCCCTGTCTCCCTTCCTGTCTCCCCGCTTCACTCTCTGCTTCCTGTTCCCCATGAGGTGAGCACCTTTCCTCTCCAGGCCCTTCCACCATGCTTTTTTTGACTTGGAGCCAGTCAACTATGGACTAAAAAGTGTGAGCTAAAAATAAACCTCTCTTCTTTTAAGTTATAGGTGTTAGGTATTTTGTTCTAGTGATAAGGAAAGTGACTAAGACATGGTTCCGCCAATGGAGCAGCATTTCTTCCTTCCGTGACTCTTCAGACATGTTTCTAGAAGCCATGGGCTATCAACTAACCCTGGTTGGCCTAGGATGGGTAGGATGCATCCATGAGCTCAGGAATCAAATTAATCCAGGGTATTAAATGCTGTGGCAAATTGCAGATCACAGCAGGAAGGCGAGCTTACCTGTTATCTGCATGGTTTACATAACCAAAACCAATTTCCAATTCAGGAGAACCTGCAAACAAGTGACACTTCGTTAAGGATCAAAGTCCCAGGATGCCAGATGATTAAGTATAATTATAGCTGTGTACATGTGACACCAAGACTCATTAGTGTCTGTACTTGGAAGGAGAAAAGAGGACATGAGCTTGCAGGGGTGTGGCTGGGATCCAGCTTGAGATCTGTCTAACCCTGGGACAGCGGGTGTGGGAGGCCAAGGACACCAAAGCTGGGAGTGGGGGTTTTAACATCAGAAGGAGGTTTGGTAAAAAGCAGACGTTTTCTGCCCAGGGTGGTGGTTTCCATTTGAAGAAAGCAAAACCTTCAATCCTTGCAAATGTTACAAGCCACAGATACCTGAGACCTGAGACAGGCCAGTGTCCTGGGGGGAAATGCAGGGCGGGGACACAGCCAGTGTAGAGTCACAGCAGAACCTGGGGAGCTATGCAAACCTCTTTTTAGCTGGGTGGGGGGCTGGCAGAGGACTTGAACGGGGAGGGAGATGTCCTGGGAAGGGCTATGGGAGAATATTGGCTTGTTTATGTATTGCTACAGTAACCCACACACCTCAGTGGCATCCGCAGCACGCGCTCATCACTGACACATCCAGGGTGTGGCTGGCAGAGGGATCTGCATGCTCTCAGCTGGGTAGACTTCAGCCCCAAATTCTCTCTCAGCAAAGGCAGAGATGCACTGGGGTCAAGGCTGCCCACACTGGGATCCCACTCCTGACCCCGGAGAAGGAGCTGCTGTTGGTGTGGGTTTGCGGATAGGGGAGGAATCGGGTTTAGCCAAGGCCCAGTGAGCTGTGAAGGAACTCAGGAGAAGGGGCCGTGCTGTGGCTACTGTCCAGTGTCCCCTTGAGAGTTTCCTCCTGCAGGTTATGGCAACAACTGTCGGCAAAAGTTTTTCAGCCAAAACTGTCCGGGCACAGTCCTGAGCAGGTTTTTCAGGCCCATACCCAAATTTTGACTCCCTGCTAAGCTGTGCTTTTCAGAAATTGTAGCAAATGACACTTAAACAGGAGACCCCAAGAAAGCAGAGGCAAGGCCTCTGTGTCCCATTCCTCCCCACCCCACCCCAGTGCTCCGTCTGCACCTCACCCCACCCCTTAGTGAGCCAGCAGTGACCCCAGAGAATAGAAGATGCATCTTATTTTGGAAATGATTCTCCACAGCCGGGGAGGGGCAGCTGCATTATCAGGTTCTGCAGGACCTGGCTGCCAGGACAGAATCGAGTCGGACCTCCACTCCCCAAGAACTTCCCGGGACCCAACACACTTCAGACATCACCTCTCAAGTTTCATCTTCTCAGAGAGCTGCCCCCCCCCAGGCCTCTCTAGGATGTGTGGGCACAGGCAGATCCTGGCGTCACCCTGCCTGACACGGGATGCGGCCCTTGCGGCGGATTCTAGAAAGGGACGAATCACCTGAACGCAGGGTCTCCGCGCCCTGCAAGACTAACGGCGCCGCACTGACAGCTGGTCAACCTCGGCCCCCACTCTGCCTGCCAGGCAAGCTGCTCTGGCAGTGCACATCAGAAATCATATGTTTAAAAACACAAACATCCCCAAACTCAAGGAGAAAAAAATGCAATCTCTACAGAGGATATGATCCAGGCAGAAGAGCAGCATTGCTGGAGGAAAGATGAAACGGCTCAGGCTTAGGAAACGAGCCTTGCCTGCAACAGCATCCAACCCGGCTGTCACTGAGGCTATGAATTAACTGCCCACTCTCGGTTCGCATGGACAACTCAGAAGGGAGTACAGTGACCACTGTTTGCCTACAGTAAAGATAAAGCTTTCGGCCAACTGAAGCAAGGAAAGACCAATAAATATTTAGCCATGGTGCCTTTTGGATGGCTGTCGAGCAGCGCGCAGAGCCGACAAATCGGCTGGCTGAGATGGAAAACCAGGTGGAGAAATGGCTGCTGTGTGATCCAGCAGGCCCCAGGGGCTCAGGAACCCTGCCTGCCACCACGCTGCGTGACAGCAGTGAACCCCGCCCCGGATAGGTCAGCCACCACCACCTGGGCTCGGTGCCCAAGTGGCTTCTCTGGGGTCACCTGGCCTTGGGACTTTCAACTTGGGCTGCACGTGGAGCCCTGTGTGTGTGCCCACACACCTCACCTCAGTATGCTCCCTTTCTCCCGCTGGGGTCCCACCTTGTGCCTTAGCTCACCTGGGCTTCCGATGGGTTTTCTGCTACTGAGTTGAGGCTGAACGTAGGTGCGTGCTTCTCGGAAGGGACTTAGGTCGGGGCAGGAAGCAGGGAAAGGCCAGCCTCGGCTGAGCGGTGGGGGTTGGGAGCTGGGAGTGGAGCTCACCTTGATGCGCAGTTCAGCCACCGACTGACAGCTATTCTCTGCGATAATAGCACTGCAGGAGACGGCGTGATACCTGCCAGGGCCTTTTGCAGAGGGACTGGGGCATTAGGACTTGGATGTGTGCATCTTCTGTAATTTGCATTTGTGTAACACACCTGCAACTTCCCCTACCTGTCACCCACTGTACCCCAAGTGTGCAAGAAGAGACTTTTCTCTGAACTGCTGCTCTGCTCCCCACCCCAAGCTAACCCAGAGGGCTATAGATGAGCAGGTCAGCTGCACTCATAGAAACGTGTCAGGAAGAGTTACAGCTGCCGGGTAACACACAGGACCAAATGTTACAACCTAAACGACAACCCAGAAGGGAGATGGCAAGTGAAGAGGCCCTGGGCCACCCGTGCCACCTGGCCTCGGAGGACTGGACACCACCACTGCTCTGGGTGGAAACCAACCAAGACGCACATCCTGCTGCTTCCTCTTTAAAGACAGCGATGTCTTGAATTATTACTGCCACGGATTTCAAACAGAATTCCTAAAGTGCTCAGCAAACCCCGTTAGTTCTGAGAATTAGCAGTGTAAACAAGATTCCAGGGGGTGTTTAAAGTGCTCTGCAGCTCCTCCAGCTCTGCAGAGCCCCCAGCTTCGTTTGCCGAGCTGTTAATGAGCCACAGTTCTCATCCCTCTGCCCAGCTGGCTGGCGCCTGCAGGAACCACAGCATCTCTCATTCTCTACAGGAGTCTGGTGGTAATAACAAGGCCTCTTGGTTAGGCAAAAACTGCAGAGTGCTCTAACCGCCATGCCCTTCACGCTCCCTGCTCTTGCGCCCTGGCCCGTACTGACATACTGACGGCAGGAAGGCTGGCATGAGGCAAGCATCTCCATGAACTCCCTGGGTGAGGGAACTGGGCTTAGAAACGCGGCCACTCGCCCACAGCCCCAAAGCTGGAGCCCAGCCCTGTGATTCTGAAGCCCTGCATGAGACCCGCGTCTCCGCAGCTGGGCCAGGGAGCAGCACCGTTTGCAGGCTGGCTTCATGCTCTGAGCACCCAGGTGGGGTTCAGATGGTTTTGGTTTGTTTTCGCCCTGTTTCCCCTTGTTTCCAAGTCCTTTGCTGTGTCTCTTCCTGACAAAGCTTGCACCTGGCTGCCCAGACCCTGTGGTCCCCTGGCCTCCCCTCCCCCTACAATAGCTGATCCGTAGACTGACACACCTGCCCCAACCCTGGAGACCCGGCACAGAGGTGTGGCTGGGGGGTGGGCCCTGTGGCCCCCAGGACCTGCAGAGGCTCCCCAGGGCCCCCTCGCCTGGCCCACAGTTAGGTCCCAGAGAGTCCTGAGTGCAAGGATGGCTCCCAGCCTGTGCCGTCCTCAGCATGGAGCCCAGAGCACCAGGGCCCTTCACCAGGCCCCTGTGTGCAAATCCAGGCAGGAGGCTGAGGTCAAGAGGCAGCGTACCCCGCTAAGCTCCAGACCCCCATCCCACACTGGACCTCGCCCCAGGCTTGAAGAACCCACCCTCCTACCCCCCGCCAAGGGTAGAAAAGGCCTTGGCTTGGAGTCCAGGCCTGGCTCCCAGCTGCATAACTGTGGCAACCCAAGAGCCCCCATCTGTGCACGGCGGTGACAGCGGCCCACTTTGTAGACAACTAGAGAACAGAGCCCATAAGGTCCCCAGCATTACCTCCATCACATACTGCCACCCCACTCAAGAGGAGCAATTGATGCCTAGATAAATCCCTTGGCCAATGTCACAGGCAAGGATGCAGAGGCAGACTGGGCCCAGACAGCCCCAGCTGTGCAGGAGCCCCAGGCCCCAGAGCCTGTCCAGAGCAGAGCCCTGCTGACCCACGCTGGAGCCTCCCTGCCCTCCCTCGTTCTGCAGCCTGGCTGAGGGATGCGTGCACATCACCCCCCCACCCCGTGAGGGGCTCTCAGAGCAGCCTGCAGAGAACTCACTCACATGTGAGGGAACGTCCACAGCTCCGAAATTATTCCCTGCTTTGCAGGGACGTGAACACAAGCCCATTAGAAGGAAATACCCACTAAAGACACTCAAGATGCTGGAGCGTCTGTGATTGCCACCTTCATCGATGTCTGACCCTGCAGGGGTGGGGGGGTGCCAAGCACCTGATAAAGCCAGGAGCTTAGGCAGCCCCAGCTCCCTGGCAGGAATCCCCTCCACTCTGCCACGCCCTGCTCCTTGGGGCTTAGCGCCAGGCTGTGTGAGCACCGGCGTGGACACTGGGGAGTGGCAGCCTGCAGATGGATTCTTCCAGTCCCTACGCCCAGGATCCCCTGCCTGGTTTTGCTGCAGCCCAGAACCTCTGGAAGTGTTGAACTGGATGCAGCAACTCTGTACCCCGCGTGATCGGCTTTGCCCTAATGTGTTAAGTGCGCGTAACTTTTATGCCCAGGAAGGGGCAGGGGAAGCGGGAAGGATGGGGGTGGAAAGGGCTCATGGCATGTGACCTCTGCAGCCCCTGCCAGCCCA
Organism: Dolichotis patagonum; assembly: GCA_004027295.1. Classification (NCBI taxonomy): domain Eukaryota; kingdom Metazoa; phylum Chordata; class Mammalia; order Rodentia; family Caviidae; genus Dolichotis; species Dolichotis patagonum. Next base: position 16,170 of record PVJX010029440.1, read on the forward strand.
GGCACCATGCATGACTCCAGGCCTGACACGTCCAGCCAGAAAAAGCAGTAACAGCCCCTAGGGAGTCACTGTCTTGCAGGTCACGGGGCTGCTCACTGTAAATCTTGGGGCCATAAAGTATTTGTCCAGGCTCAGTAATGGCCCCCTTGGAAATTCCACCAGCTCCTGCGCCACTGGCCTCCAGGGCCATCCCTTGCCGTTTTCTGAAGCAATATCTGCTCCTGACCTGGACTTGACCCTTGACCACATTTGTCCCCAGGAGGCTCCAAAGATGACAGGAGCCTCCTTCTTGGACCTTTGGAGGATAAACTGTGTGCTGAAGGTTGCCTGAGCAAACACCCCCCAAGGCAGGAAGCTCTTCCACTGGGATCCAGCCTGGTGCAGGCTGGGAAATTACGTTCCCTCAGCCCCGAGGCCGTGGCGTGGGAAGTCCAAGCTAGAATTAAAATAAACCAGGGAGATACTGGCTTTCTGACTTTAAATCTTTGAAACTGTTAATCCTAGATTAGCACATGCAAACCATGCCCATGCTGGAAGTGAAAAGCTCACAATGGCCGAGGTTTGGAGCTAGGACTAGGTTAACGTCCTTGGCTGGCCTGGCTGCCTGCAATCGGTGATGTTCGTACTTATTTATTAAACCTTCCATGTCTTTCACTTACAAAGAGGGTTTAAGAAAGTGATTTCCCCTGGCCTTTGCATGCTTTAAAGTCACATAAACCTGGAGAAGCCCAGGAACCTCTGCTTCGGGTGTGGATGGGACGTGTCGACCCCGAGGCTCCCCAAGGGGCACCTGGAACGAATGTCCAAGGAAGGGGCAGTCAGGGAAGTCCCTGAGCTTGGGACCTGGGTGTTTGTGCCCAGCAGCCTTGGGAAGAAAGGGCTGGAATAAGGGGAGAAGGGCAGTCACCTCGCGAGGAGCAGTGCGGTCGCCTCTGAGCATGTTCAGTTGTTTTCTTCATCTTCTGCCTAATAACACGGCCCCTCCTGTTCCCAAGGGACAGAGTGTACAGGAAGAACAAAGGGCTCTCTCTACATTGCTCCCCGACGTTCTAAACAGAAGAGTTCATACCCGGGGACAGAGTGCAGCAGAGATTGTGAGGGAAAACACCACGGAAAATTCCGTTTTTCACTTCCTTAAACACCGACCTTCCTTTTCGATAACAGGAGCCATACATCTGCCAACTGACAATATTGGCAGTAGTTCCCTGTCACAGATCGAAGTCATTGGCGCCTCCATTGTGTCCCCGCAGCTGCTGCAGCTGGAAGGGGACAGCGTCTCTCAGGACAGCATGGAGGGGGGGTGTCAGCCTGAGGCAGGGAGGGGCCTGAAGGTCGGGGAGCCACACAATGGCACTGACGGCCTCACCCAGGGCAGAGGTCCTGGCAGATCGCTGTGTCCCCTGCTGGTCCAGCAGCCTCCATGCCCCCTAAGACCCAGGTAGGGGCCGGTGAGGATGTTCAGAGCATTCATGTTTGTCCCTAGTCCGATTCTGTCACTCATCCCTCAAGCTTCACGTCACAACAGCAGCGTGGGCAGGAAGGGCACCAGAGAGACCAGATGGCCGGCTGGAAGCAGTGGTCCTCGGGACAGAGGTTTCAGCTGGAGCAGAGATGTTAAGAAAGGAAGAGCTCTGTGGGCACAGCAAACCGGGCAGGCTTCCTGGAGAGGAAGGCCTTCAGAGGTGTCAAGCTTTGGGTCAAGGAAAAGCAAAGCCATGAATACAGGAACAGAGGGGCCACGCGGCCATAGCCCTGTTCTGTGGGGCAGGCGCTGTGCTGAGCATATTTCATAAATTCTACCCTGAACCCAACAGCAACCTCTGTGTTATTCTCCAGCATTAACTCAGGAGACACTGGCTCAGAAAGGCTAAGCACGCTGTCCAGGTCACAAGACAGATGGCAGAGTACCAGGAGCCCAACGCCTGTGTTCAAGACCAAATCACACATTTGCACACATTCTTGGGGGAGCAAGACCAAGACCCCAGAGCCACACCCAGCAGTGTATGCCCTGCCACTTCTTCAGGCTCGTGCTTGTCCCAGCCTCCCCACCCATGGCACCAGGTCCCCAGGGTACTTTTATGCTCCAGGTGGCCAGGGCGGCCTCCCCGGCCTGCCCCTCCCTGGCTGCCTCTCCCCTCCGAATCTACAGACCCGCCCACTGCCTGACCCTCCATCCTAGCCCCGCCCCTGACCGGACAGGGATCCACACAGCCCCAGCTCAAACACAGACGGGCTTGGTCAGGACCCGGACTGGACCGGATGCCGGAGGGCTGCGATGGCCCACAGTCTCCCACAGACCACAGGGAGCCAGTGAGGGCAATAAGACCCCTGAGCTGTCAGCCAGGCGCCTGTACCACCAGGCTTCGAGCCTGCTCCGGTCTGGCCTGGAGCCGCAAACCCATACTGCACACACAGGTGAGGATGGTTTGCCCAACACCAGGCCGGGCCACGGCCTTCAAGTCACTTCCGCTCCCCCGAGAGTGACACCCAGCACCACACTGCCACCCTCGTCCCCGACCTTTCCAGTCCAAATTCCCAGTCATCCTGCATTGGCCTGGGAGCGGTTCAGACCGCTGGGGACCCAGGACACTGGAGGATAAGGTGCCAATCGATTGCATCTCTGTTCTCCTCCACCCCCGACAACCCAGACAGAAGCTGTCGTACATCCTCCTAACTAATGACGCGAATTGGCAGTGGGTTCCCTCATCACCATTCTTTCCAGTCCTGGCCTTTGGGGGCTGCACAGGATAAGCAAGTCAGCCCTGGGGGCTGTAGGGCTCTGCGAGGCTGGAGGGAGGCTGGCGCCTTGCAGCTGCGCTGCGTCCAGATGCCCTCAGTAGACGGAAGATCCTGTCCTGCTGTCCAGGCCAAATCCCAAGGCACTATCCAAGATCCCCTTGGACAGTGCCTGAGCCAGGCCCAGTAGGGACCCAGATGAGCGGACAGGAAGGAGCATCAGAGGCCCAAAAGTCACCCTCTTCATAAAAGGAGAGACGGGGCCAGTGAGCAGGACCACATTGCGTTGACATCGCTACCGGGCTTTCTGACGTGTCCTGGCCCACCGCTCCCCTCTCTGAAGGGGTGTTCCCAGTGCATTTGCCTGCTGCAGCTCCCTTAGCTCCCTGATTTACCACGTCTCCCCCAAATACATCATTAAGATGATCATATGCATTTATGAAGGCGGCTCACTTCAGGGTGGCATGCGCACCCGCGTGCACACACACACACGCACACACACACACACCAGCAGCAGTGTTTGGCCATGATTTAGTGCTGTGTACATCCATTAGGAGAAAGCGTCCCTTTTGATATCCATGTGGGGTTTTCTCCCTCTGCTGCCGATTGGTATAATTTATACGAAGGCTCCAAACGCCCCGCCAGGCTGGGGTAGCTTGTGATACACATAATTACAAACCTTCCTCCAGCCTTGTGTGCTGCATGGAGAAATACATCTTTAAAGGAGCTATTTTTGTTGTACTGATGAGATGCATATTCATGGGAGGTGCTCAGCTAGGTGGCTGCTATTGCACAGCGTGTCTTGGGGACCAGAGCAGCCAAGGGGGAACACAGGAGGATGGGGAACGGGCCACTGATCTGTGACCTTGAGCTACATGCAGACCGGTCTTCAAAAAGCCTTGGGTCAGCCCCCTGCCTCTGTCAATAACCAGAAGAACTGCTCCAGGCGCTGTGTGGCCAGGACAGGGAGGACACACGCCCGGGATCCTCCCCTACTTGAAAAAGCAAGACACCCAGGTGTCACACCAAGGATCCTTAAAAATACTGTTTCTCTGGGCCGTGGCCTCGGAGCTGCACACACCCTCTAATTGTAGGATGTGCAGGGAGGGCAGGGACTGCCGTGAAATGAACAGGTAAAAAGAAAGCAGCGTGCAGATTCTCCCCACACCCCTCCTCCCGCTCCCTGGTGCGCCCAGGAGGCTGTGGATGGGCTGATCCTGGTGACACAGGTCACCCCCGTGACCCATGGCTCAGCCCGCGCCCATGCTGCCTGCAGGGTCCTTGGGTGTGTCTGTTTAGGTTTCAGGGTGGCTTTGCTACTCAGGGAGGAGCCAAGCGGGGCACAGATCCGACGATAGCAATGCAGTTCCACCTGCAGGACCAGGCCTGAAGCCCCTAGGGAGGTAGGGATATGAACAGTACTCAAAGGTACTCAACGGACAATCACAAGTCACCTAAGCACACGATGGCGGGGAGGGCACAGGCGGCCACAGCGCCCACCCTCAACGACGTCACGCCAAGCACAGTGGCCCGGCAGAAAGCAATGTGAGCTTCCAACACAACCTTGCTCCTTCTACTGCAGGTGGAAGACGTAAAAGGGTAGAAGTAAAATTAATCACTTGGAGGAGTAAAACACACGTGACGTAAAATTTACCATCATGAGCACGTTTATGTGCAGTGCTCCCTTGAGCACGCACATGCGCTTGCCTGTAATCGCGTCTAATTTCTTTCACAAAAGACATTAGCTGTCACCCCAGCCCTCAGGGAGGCTGAAGCAGGAAGATCACAAGTTTGAGCCCAGCCTGGGCAACTTAGGGAGACCCTGGCTCAAAATAAAATCTGATAAAAAGTCTGGACAGGAAGCTCGGGGCCACGCACTGGGTTCGGTCCTCAGAGCTGCACCCCACACCCACCTCCCCCAAAAGTAGCTGATGCGAGTCTCCACACAGCACTCCATGGATCAGGCCCACTCAGCACACCTTCCCGCCCCCAGGGGGAGGAAACATGGGGTGGGGGGACCCCAGGAGACGGCCCAGCAGAATGGCCCTTGCTGGGTGGAGGGGTTGGCATCAGGTCCCAGTGAGAGTCCCCTGAGATGTTGCAGGGAGGCCCCTAAGACTCCCTGGCAGCACCCCAGTTCCCTGAGTCCTGCACCCAAAGTAAAGAGCAGACCCTGCCCTGGGGCTCTGCCCAGTGAGAGCCTCCTCTTCCCCCGAGAGGAACCCCACAGGACCCTCTGGCTGCCTCAGAAGCCGTCCCTGTGAGTGACCTGCCAGCCTGCTCTCCCCTGGGGAACCCTGGCCTTGGGGAAGAACACCTGCACCGTCCACTCCCTGGGCCTGCAGGGATGGACAGCCCCACCTCCGTGCCCCAGACACTGTGTGCTCCGAGTCGTACGTAAGACACTGTGGCATAGGTGATGCTGGTAACGTCTCGTTACCTCAGTGCCGCCATTGGAGGCTCCATCCGTCATCTCCCGGCTCAGCCATCGTAACTATTGGCATTAAGTCTTCGAGGCTGTGAAAGAGCTGCCAGTGCTCCCAACACCTGTCCCCTCCAGCGGGTAACAATGATCTTTCCCTGCTTGTCGTCGTCGGGAAAACAAAAATATCTCAGGTCAGTGCTGCAGCATTTCCCTGTGTGCTTCAGAGATTGGTCACAAACCACCCTGAGCTGCCAGGGAGGCGGTGACAGAGAAAGGCTGGTGTCGTCCCAGGTTCTGTGGTGGGGGGAGGCAGGGAACAAAGGTGCCCGTGCAGGCGGTCAATCAGCCAGACTCTCACTTAGCCTTCGAGGCCACCGTGGGCCCAATCCTCCCCAACTCCCAGGGCCACGCACGCAGAGTCCCAGGGCTCCATGGAGCCAGGAGGAAGTCCTGCCCAGCCAGGAGAGGCCCGAATATCATTCTGGCTTTGATAACGACTAGCTGTCTGCTCTTCCTTGTTTAGGGAAAACAGCAGGGCCTCGTACTTTTATTTTCAGGTACCATCTCTTAAGGATTGTCCATCGGAAGCAGCTTCTCTTTCAGACCCCGGGGGCTCCGAAGTGTTCACTCCTTGGCTACAGCGTGGAAAAGTCACTCGCGCATGCGCGCATGCAACAAACGCTCTGTCCTTTTCTCACTGTGATACCACGCCCAGCCCATATCATGCTGAACTCGAGGGTCACACCTCCGATGGCAGCAGTAATGCGAGAGATGGCTGTTTTCACAGGGCAGAGTTATTGCCATGTTTAGATTATCAGAATTCTATTATGGTGCTAAAATGAAAACTGATGAGAGGGAAAAGCAGCAGATACACCAGTCTCCCGGGGTTGCTGAGGCAGGGCCACAACCGGGAGAGCCATCTGGCCATCAGTCACTGAGGTACGCAGAGGCGCCTCAGTCATGCATGGCACCACGCACTGGCTGCTCAGAGGGTGGGGCTGGGCAGCAGGAGAACTGGGGGCTGTGTCCCCCGAGACCCCCACCTGCCCCTCGCAGGTGGCCCAGCCCTGGGCCTCACTGAGTTTGCCAAGAAGGTCAACTTACATCAACCATGACCAGCACAGGCCACCAGGTTTGTCCAAGTGGCCAGCTGCCCAGTCTCCTCCCTGACTGATGAGGGCCACCAAGTCCAGGTCACATTCCAGACACACAGAAAGATCTTCCTTCCAGGTCTTTGAAAGCAAAACTGCCAGGGCCGGTTGCAGGTCATGTGCACCCCGCCCCATGGTCAGTGCCATTGTCTCCAGCTCCATGGAGAGGGGCAGCACAGGGGCCTGCGGGGTCCAGGGATCCAGGCAGGAGGGCTTGAGCTCAGAGGAGCAGGGTCGAGGCCAGGGACAGCTCGAGCTGGTCCAGGGAGCAGGCTGAAGACCCAGAGAGCTGGGCTGAGCTCCAGGACCAAGGCCCCCTCTGGAGAATCCCCAAACCTGGAGAAGGGCCATCGCTTTGTCACGTTTAGCCTCAGCTGATTGGACAAGACCAACTGTGTAA
>PVJX010029441.1:0-22919 GCA_004027295.1 Dolichotis patagonum
GAGGTAGCAGAAGTCAATTATAAATCATTTTATGAAAAATAAATTTACACAGAATATTGAGCATTACATAGAATGTTTACTTTTACAGTTGTACCTGGTCCGAGCTAGGAATATAGGAGAAAATAACTTAGAATAAGCTTGATTTTTAATGGGATTGACAGTAAATGAGGAATGACTGAAAACTACACAAATTGCAGAACTGTGTTTGTTTTTATCTACAGTTGTGCATATTCAGAACACTGGGAAACATAACAAAGTTAAATAAAGAGAAATCATTTGGTAAAAGCCAACCCTTTTAATTAAGTTTCCTTGAGGCTTGCAAAGTTAGAAAAAGAACTTAGCAAGCAAATACAAAAATGATGCTTTTTCCAGTGGCTGCAAGCAGAAGGAACTATTAGGTTTCAATGGTTAGAGGAAGTGGAACTATGAAATAAAAAACTAGAAGCTACTCTCGATTCAATTATCTGCTATCACTGGATTCCCAAAGCCTTCCCATAAACAACTCTAAACACTTCACTATACTAGATTTTTGTGTCAACTGCCCAATAAATACAGAAAGCAATATACTCTGTAGCCACTCATAATAGCACAGAGCATTATTAATAATCAACATTTATAATTAAAAATGAATTTTGAATTTTTATATTAAGTGTATAAGGTTTCCCAAACCATCTTTTAAACATTGTTTTATATGATGGTGGCCACCTAATATACATTTTGAGAAGCATAAATGATGTAACCAATTCACTCCACGAAAAAGTCAATTTTAATTTTTATTGAAATATTTAAAAAAGATTTATCTAACAATCAAGTGTGTAGTTCTGTGATTGTGAATTCATATTGACCTTACTGCAGCAATTTTGAATAGTATCCTCCATGACTGCTCCTGAACAACTCTGGTCTTTGCAATTTCTCAGCAGAAATTCTTTGGTATTCTTTGCAATACCAAAAGTCAATTATACCAGCAGAGTGGTAATTGGAAATTACTTGGCACCCCCTGCTCCAAGAAATCTCCCAAAGTCTTTGACGTTAGCTTGAGGTAAATTAGGTACATTCTGGCTTCTGTGAAGTACTTTGATCTTGGCTTCTGTGTGAGCCTCTGTCCTTAGCCACCTCTTGGGCATCTAGTTGGTCTTGTCATGAGGCAGGACCATGTGTCAGTCCTAACTCCCCAGTAAATTGCATTCCACAGTCCCGATCTGTCCTCCTCCCTTCTTTAGTCCCACTGCACCCTGAAATCTCATGCACTGGGATAAGGCCATTCTAAAAGTGTTTGCAGTTTTATTTCTGTTCTGGTTAACATTGCTCTCATCTGGTACTCTGACAAAGGATCACAATATGAATATGAAGAGACAAGAAAATGGTATATGTGGTATTACTGTCATCCCAGATGCCATGAAAGTAGAAAAAAATTAGACCACTTTGCTCATATATACTGGTATGCACCTACACATAAAAATTCATATTTCATAGTCTTAATTAATTTACACTGCTTCTTAAAGCAAATCATTCTTTTTTTTATTTTGAATTCTGTCATCTTTTAATTCCCTAGAAATCATGTCCCATACATTATTGTATCTTTATTGAAGAATCAGTTTTTCTTATCAGTAATCCAAGTATCAAAATCATCAATATTTACATAGTATTTGCTTGGCCTGCTTCTATTCTCTGTTTTTTCTTCCTTGGTACACTTGCAATGATACTTTTCTGTAACTTCCCTTTTGCCCTTACTACTGCAATCCCTTGCCAATTAACAGAAACTTATTAAAATAATTTGTATTATTGGTAGGATAGGTTACATTATGTTACAGTATGAACTAATCTCAAGAATTAACCCTTAAAGTGTTTCCTGGGGCAGCACGTGTATTTATGTACTTACTATTCCAGGCATCATTTGAGCCATGGTCATTTCAACTAGTTTATCCTTGTATTGAATAAATTTGATAAAATTCTCATCTTATCTTTCCTGTTATAAAAATTAACAAAAATGTTATTTTTGATCATCCTGTTTTTAAATAATTGCAATAGTAATTGGTTAAGGGACTTAAAATAACAATAGATTAATCTTCATGAAAAGCTTGTAGTGGCTCAGGCTGACGATCCATTCATAAAGTTACCTTCTCCATACAAACCTTCACGGTGATAAAAAAAAAAAGAGCGCGTGGAACTGGGGATGTAGTTTAGAATTTCTTTCCTAGTGTTCATGAGGTCCTGGGTTTGATCTGCAGCACCATACACACATGTACACACACACACACACACACACACACACACTATAGATAATTCCATTTTTAGTTGTTTTAATGCAGGAGTAAGGATAACTATTTAATTCTGTTAGACAAAACAAATGATTTTTAAAATAAAATACTAGAGAAGATTGAAGATTGTAACAGAAAGTGACTTCAACAGAGTACTAATGTTCCATGATATGGTCAGATGATCAGTTTAGTCAGATGAATATTAAGAGATGGCTGTCAGCAAAGGATGCTCAGGGAGAAAAACCCAAGAATATGACTGTGTGACCTTCTGCAGTTCCTGAGAAAAGTCAAAAGTACAGAGTATTTAGGTATATAATGTGCTTTGTGATGTTAACTTTGTAACTCTCCTCCTTCCTCCATCTAACCAGTAGCCTAAGGAATCTTAGGAACATTATCCTTCAGTCACCTCAATAAAAGCCAAAAAAGCAGTTGGATTCCACAGGATTTTTTGTTTGTTTGTTTGCTGTTATGAACCTCTCATCACATACGGAAAACGGGGAAAGTGATTGAGAATTGCAGAGCAAAGGGAACTTTGAGAGCTAAACTTAAAGGACGGAGACACTAAAACACAAAGGAGGGTCCCAGGACCACATAACTTCTTGCACAAATACATTGATGAATCCATTCAATTGCAAATTCCTGCTAGCTCAAGGAAGGGGAGAAGTATGGCTTAGAGAACAGAGCAGAGCACTCTGAGGGTGGAACCAAGAATGGTAAAGAATTATTCTCATATCTTAAAACCTAGTGAGTATTTACTTCAGCATTTCTAAGTTGCTTGGGACTAGTATCACCTTTGTCCCTTTCCTCTTTTCACATTTTAAGCCAAGGTAACTGTGACTTTTACTCTATGCATGTTTCTAGCACTTTATGTTGGGAAGAGATAACCAATTTCTTTAGTTTCATGGGTCAGTTGATGAGTTATGCTCAGAATAGTTATCACTCACAGCCTCACTTGCATCTTTTTGACAGAGTTTAGATGATGAAGTTTGGGGTTGGGGTTTAAAGCAGATTTCAGGGCTTTGTTCATGGTGTAATATGATGGGTTGGGATCTGTGCTTTGCATGTGCTATAAATGGGACTCTTTGAGGGTTAGATGAGGTGGGCTGTGCCTCACGGAACAATCGCTCCCCAAAATGCCTACCCACAAGTCCCTGGGGTCAGGGAGTTTGTTACAGGACTGAAGGAACTTTGCTGGTATAGTCAAGGGTGTAACCTGAAGGCAGGAAGATGTTTTTGGAGTATTAGATGGAAACAATATAATCACAAGGGCTCTTTCTGATCACGTGTACATATTTGCCATGCATAATGATCACATTCACCATAGTAAATTTGTACCTGTATGTAATACATCTTAATCTTCTTTTTCTCATTCCTCTCCTTTCAACCCTTCCCCCTTTCAATTAAAAGAATTTTGTTTCCATTTTTTCTTTCCATTCTCTTTTTAAAATCCTGTTTCCCTTCTTTTACTTTTACCTCCTCACCCAGCTTCCTTTCCCTTTTGAACAAGTTCTTCCTACGTCCTAATATCTGTTCTCTGTTTTGCTCCTTTTGGTTTCTCATGCAAGAGAAACAAAGCAATAACTTGGGTGCCTGATTATATCACCTAAAATGATAGTGGAAAGGTGCATCTATTTACCTAAAAATAACTGAAATTTATCTTTCTGCATAGCAGAGTGGTGCTCCATTGTGTATGTAAATAACACATTTTCTTTATCCATTCATCTATTGATGGGTGCATGGACCCTTTGAATGGAGAACGCAGTGGCAGAAAATATGTAAAAAGGAATTAGAAGTACATATCACTCAAGGTATGAGAGACTCCACCCATCTTTTCTCATTTTGAGTGTGAAGGAGTGCTATCTTGAGCCAAAGTTTGTGAGTTGTGTCTAGAAGCTGAGCATGCCCTCAGATGACAGCCTCAGGGAAAAAAGACCTCAGCCCTGCAACAGGGGACTGAATTTTACTAACAACAGCCATGACCACCGAAGCAGATTCTCCTCCAAGTTTCAAAAACAGTAGAGCACTGCCTGCTTCTCTACCTTGTAGACTGATGAGATCTCTTAGGAGACTTCTAAACTGATGGATTTTTCCCAGGTGGTAGTCAACCTAGTGACAGACAGCATTGCTCTGCACTACTAACTTTTGTGTTCTGGCCAACCCCAAGTTGAACCACCCAGTTTGCTTGCACTCAAGGCTCTCCCAGTCAGCTGCCAATACATCATTGCACCCACCCTTTTAGCTCTGTCTCTGTCAATTCCGAATAAAGCTCACGTTTTTTTCCTTCCTTCCCTTCAGAGGGTACTTGCATCTCTTTGGCAGCCCTGCCATGCCCTCAATAAAAGCCTCTTTTCTTTCTTTCTCTGTTTTCTATCCTTGTCTGTCTCTTGTGTCAGAGGGCCAAACACTAACATGCCTCATGATGGGATAATATGTACATGTTCATTTTAAGATATCAAATTTGTGGTGATTCTTAAACAGTAGTCATGAAAACAGCAGTATATGGTTACATATGTTTATATATGAGAGTATAAAATACTTTTTGCTTTTAGCACATTTTTCATAAAGCTTTCATTATGTGTATAAGATGAATAAGATTTTCACTCTATATATTACAGTGAAAATATCTGTAGATTCTCATGGTACTATCTTGTTGAAGTGGCAGGCACCTTTTAGTTGTTTGCCTTTGTTGTTGTTGATAAGACAGTGCTTGGCTATCCAGGTCTGCTGTAGATCCCCAATCTCCCAAATGAATGTATGACAAAGGCTTAAATAAATGAGACAAGTAGTATGATGTTAGAGCTCCAGGAGGATCAAAACCCTCTGCAGAGTTCTTGACTTTTGGGGCTAAGACAAAAAGCTTCTCTGGGCCTCCCATATTTATTATGCTTTCAAACAAAAAGGGGATACTGAGGAAAGCACAGGAAATGAGCAGGACCTTGGGAGTCACTTCAAAGACTTCTCTAAGTAGTAAATTATGCCAATTTAGGAGAATCATCTTATCTCCATGATGACATTTATAGTAGGAGTGAGACAGCAAGAGTGAGATGCCTGCAGCTACAGTCTTTATCTACTAAGTTGGGGTTGGAGCCAAGTGTCCTCAGCTGCCGTTTGAGGTATCTCTGGTCTCACAGGCCATTACAGGCCTCAGCCAGGACCAGTGATTCACAGAGGTTCACTTACTATGCATCAGCTCCCATTGCCAGGCAAGGGGCCAAGGCCTAAACAGGCAAACATAGATTTCCAATTAGTTAATTTCAATTTATTTTATTTTTTAAGAGAAAAAACGCAAAACAGAAAAAGGGTAAAAATAATACAGAATTTTTAAAAAAAAAACCTAAGAAATGACTAGTTGATGTTACATATTGCTATCTTAGAAATAGCTGCTCAAGTCACAAAACCAAAGCATAAAAAGTGGACAGTCAAACAATGACAGTAACAATTCTGTTTGATGAACTAACAAAAACTTAGTAGTATGGTATATACAGTCATATTTAGAGCACTTTCTTTCCCTTTCATTATCACAATATCTATTATATATTTTGGATCTTATTACTTTCAGTTTTTTATTATTATATTTTATAATAGGCTGTGGAGAAAGAGGAACACTTCGCCACTGTGGGTGGGAATGTAGAATAGTGCAGCCATTGTGGAAATCAGTATGAGATTCCTCAAAAAACTAGGATTAGAAGCTCCATTCAACCCAGCTATTCACCTCCTGGGTATTTTCCCAGAAAAATTGAAAAGGTCATGTCACAGAGATATATGTGCACCCATGTTCATAACAGCACAATTTGTAATAGCTAAATCTTGGAAACAACCAAAATGCCCATCAATGGATGGGCACAGAACGGATGAAAAAGATGTGGTATTTTTATACAATAGAATATTACTCAGCTACAAAAAGGATGATCTTGAGGCTTTTATAGGTAAATGGAGATAACTTGAGACTATCCTCATAAGTGAAATAGATCAGACTCACATTTGTAAATATTGTATTGTCTGTCTAGTACAATAAGTTAATTTAAATCCTGCTCAGAGCAGTTTTGTAGCGGCCTCCAACACTTGACTTATAATTGTTTGAGTTATAAGCATTCACTTTATAATGGTGTGAAAGTGGTACATATAGGCATAAATTGTACTTCAAATTTTAATGTTTATCTGCGGAGAGTGATAAGCATTGTACCTCTCTCATCATGGTGATGAGCTATGGGCTCCAGTCAACACTATGACTATGTGAGTAAACAAGCAATAGCCACGGCGTGGTGTGTTGTAAGTTAGGCTATTCACTAGGACATAACTCCATGAATTCAAGAGCATTGGTACATCTCAAAGGTATATAATGTGTTCTTTTCCTACACATATTTCTAGTGAAATGATTATTTCAGTCAAGTTCATGAACATAGCCATCACTTCACATAGTTCCTTTTGTGCTTGATAAGAGCAACTAAAATTTATTCTAGAAGCACATTTCCAAAATGTGATATAATTTTATTAACCACAGTCCTCCTGCTGTATATTAGATCTCTCATCCTATCTACTGTATAAAACAGAATCCATGCTGTTCGACTTTCTTCTCTGTTCAGTCTCCTAATTTACCCTGGTAAATACTCTCTTACTTTCTTTTCTACTAGTTTCCCTTTTTTAGATTTCTGGTGTACGTGAAAGACACAGTGTTTTTCCTTCTGTGTCTCAGTGATTTCACCTGGCAGATCATTCTCCAGATTCATCCCTGTTGCTCACAAATGGTGTGTTCTCCTTTTTAAAGCCTTGATAAGATGCATTGAGTTTGTAGCTCAAAATTTCTTTATCCATTCATTTATCAGTAAACTGCTCTTTGGTTATTTCTACATCTTGGCTATGTGACAAATGTGGCAGTGAACATAGAAGAAAATATACTACTATGGTGTGCTGATTTGATTACCTCTGAATGTACAACCAGAAGAGGGATTACTGGTTGATATGCTAATTCCATTTTTAAAAAGCAAACTCCATATTCATTCACATAATATCTATACCAATACATTCCTACAAATAGTGCCAATATTGTTACTTCTTGGGTTTTTGATAACAGGTATATTGGACAGGTTTCCATTGCTGGGACAAAATGCCTGATATCCACAATTTAGGCAAAAGAGGTTTAATTGTGATCACAGATTCAGAAGTTTCAGTCTATTGCCTGCTGGATTCAAGACAGAAATATTAAGGCAGAAGAGCGTGGCAAAGGGAAGTTACTCACTTTATGGCAGCTGGGAAGCAGAGAACAGGACAAGCAGGTTAGGGAAATAGAAAATGATCAGGACAAGAAAAATAACCAAAAAATCGAATCTCTTGACCCAACCAGACACTCCTGCTTCACTAATCCCTCAGGCCAATCAAAGTGACAGCCATTATTAATCTTCCCAGTAACACCTTAGCAGACTTGAGGTGATATCTCATTATGACTTTAATTTACACTTATCTGGTAATTAGTGACGTGGCTGACACCCTTTATTAGAATAACGCTAAGAAGTACTGTCCTCAGATAAGGAGATTTATCACATTTCAGATCCAAGATATGCTATGATTATTTCCCCACTACTTGACTTCATCTTCTTCTAACTCTTTCTTATTTATCTGATAAAAAATATGCCTATAATACCTCAGCTTCACATCTCAATTAACTTCTCAGTTCAAAGGCCTCTGCAAGATGAAAATAGATGAGAGTTGTATTAAAAATGATTGGAGGAGTCAGCATTAAATTTTGCGGTTTGCTATAAGTATCATTTGCAAATATGTCAGCATATAATGTCTTTATTTAAAAAACAAATTTTAACTGTATTACTTAATTGGCTTTTTTCTTTATAATGTATTGGTCATAGACAGGTACTGACTGCAGCAATTTGTTGTACTAAATATAAGGGCTCTGTGGTATTTTTTTCACCCAGAAAAATAAAGGTGCAAGATTATGGACTGACTTAATCTTTACTCTTGCACATTCTCCAAAGCAACTTGTTAAGAGCTATTTTCTTTTTACTGTAGCAGAGAATTGAAAGACAAAAGATCAGTGATGATCTATCACTAGTATGAGAAAAGTCCAGTAATAAGAAAATTGTAATAAAATAATTATAAGAAAGCTAATATTCTGAATGCATAGTAATAAAGATAAAATAAATGACCTTGGAAAAGATAGGAATTATTTATTTTAGTAAGCAAGAAATGGTCACAATAGACAAGGTAAAATAGGAGTATACATGAAGAATTAAACTAAAATTCAAATAACAAATAGAGGATTTCTCCAAGGGGAAAAAATTAAGAAAGTAGAATAGAAATTGCAGAGATTATCATCATTCTGTGTCAAAGGGACAATAATAGGCAGCCTGGAATGTTTTTCCAAAAAATGTGTTTTTTAAAATCATCGAAGTGACCACTGAAGAGCAGACACTTACTACAAATAGCCTCTTTATCTGAACATTCATTAAACTTGTCATTTTGTACTGTTTCCCAAATCGTTTATGAGCATTTCCTCTCTTTAAACAAAATGTATTCCCTTCCATATTTGTTGAAACAATAGGTTTAAAATGCATACAGATCAAAATAAATATTTTAATCCACATTTGGTCAAAATGGCAATTTGATATATTGTTGCTACATTTTTCCAATCTTAGACATTGTGTTTAATATAATTGGAAAATGTCATTTTAGTTAGTGTAGACTACAATCTGACCTTCTATACCAAAGAATGGATTTTTATAGATTTTGCCAAGGTTTTTAAAGGGCAGTTTAAAAATGTGAAAAGTTTTTGATCACAAGACATATATGTCTCTATTGATGGAATATCACTTTTCCTCAAATAACAGAGAAAAATAATATTCATGCAAATAAATTTAATTGTCTTCATGATGAATATATCTTACTGTTGAAGAGAGAAGTGCTTCCTCAAAGAAGTATTATTCTCAGTTTTGAGGACAAAAATGGATGGATGATCTATCCTTCTACACATAATAGACTAAAGAAGAGAACAGTTAATCAGTGCATGTGCCCACTCCACAGCCACAGTGGCCACATGCTAAGGCTTTCTTAGGGAATTGTCATTTAAAGGTACTAGCAATCTATCGGAATTGTATTGTTCTATTTTAAGGATAACCTTTAATTTTGATTAATGGAATAGACACCTTCAATATACTCATAGTATTCTGCAAGATCCATTTTATTATTAAATTTGAAAAGTAAAGGACATCATTTGATCATTTCTCAAGTATTTAAAATATTTATTTTAACAAGGTACTGTTCTTCAAAAATACTTATTCTAACAAGTTTTATTCTAATCTTGGAACTCAAGTTAGGGATCTATTAAAATCTATTAAAATAGTGATCTCTTAAAATAAGCCCATAATCATTCATTACTTTTAGAAGCTTTCTGAGACTTTCTATTCTTCTTAGACAATTCACTTTGTCTTAGATTGTTTATACTATGCTGATCTGGTGATATTTCTTTTACTTATTTTTTATTTATTTGCTTATTTTTTTTTTTTTGCCTTTTTGATACAAGATCTCGCTATGCAGTTCAGGTTGGCCGTGAGCTCACCTTGTAGCTCAGGCAGGTCTCCAATTTGCAGTGATCCTCCTGTCTCAGCCTCCCAAATGCTGGGATTACAGGTGTGTGCCACCATGCCCAGCTGGATTTTGTCTTGGTAAATTTCTCCATACATTCTGGCACTGTGAAATCATATCTTCCTTTCAGAATTTGGCCAGTAACCTAATTTCCCCTATGACTTTAGGAGGTTCTTGTCCATATTATCCCACTAATTGTGTTCCTAATTTAGGAGTACTTTCTGTTGACAATTGCCTAATAATAAAACAAAATCAAAACCCTGTGTTTCACTAATTAAGATGATCTGCTCCCAAGTCTTCCACTTTTTTATATTACTGTTGGATGCTTTCCACATAGAACTAGAAGTTCTTGCTTTGGCAGCACATATACTAAAATTGGAAGGCTATAAGGAAGATTAGCACGGCCCCTACTCAAGGATGATACGCATATTCGTGAAGCGTTCTGTATTATTGTGAGGATTAAGATGTTTGTTAAAATCTTGACTACCTTGAACGTGCTAATAAACATATTTTTTCTACCTCTTCAAAAAAACAAATAGAACTAGAAAAGACATTTTATGTGTCACATTATCTTCAGTTACACTTTAACAATATCATTCAGTTTACTGTATAATACTGTACTTGAATAACACCAGCAGAGAATGTATGTTTGACAGAGAGATAGCTAGGGGTACAATACACATGATGTGAGATATAGAAATGAATTTTAGGGTATTCAAAAAGCCTAAAATAAAGCATACTAAAGTTACAATTTTTGGTTAATACTCTCTTCTATAGCATTATAAAATTCTCCTGAAGAAAGAAAAATGGATTTCTAGTTCCTTGGAATTTAAAGTGAAAATATGAAATACTAGTAACTAGAATTCCACTTCCATAAAAATACAGGTATGGTGGAAAAGAAAAAAGAGTATTTTTGAGAGTATTCCAACTGTGACAGATCCATTTCTATGAAAACAGGTATTTTTACTGGTCTATTAAAGGAATGTATGTTTTAATGGAATCATATGCTGTATAAAATGTGATAACCTAGTCATTTATTTTTAAAAAATTTATTGTATGTGAATAGATTATAGTTGTATACATTTCTGTAGTGCAAAGTAGTGCTATAATTTTGAACATAGTAGATAATGATTACATAAAGGTAATTAATACAAGTGTCACTTTAACTTTTTATGATAAAGGCAATAGTAGTGTACTGCATTAGTGATATTCGAATATGCTGCAGCTATACTCAGTTAACAGCTATATTCAACACACTGTGCTATTGCTCTCAAACCCAAATGTCAAACCTATTCTTATCTGAGTCTTTGTGCCCTTTTACAACCCTTTCCCTACTCCTTCTACCCCCATTCTCTGGCAATCACCATAATGCTCTCTGCTTCTATGAGTTCAGTCTATTTAAATTCCTGACATAAGTGAAGCATGTGGTATTTGTTTTTAACTGTTATTTATTTCACTTACCATTCTGTTTTCTATTTCTACACACAGTTTTCCAAATAACAAACTGCATTCCATATATACATGAGTAATGTTTTCTTCCCTTCATCCTGTGACTGACACTGGGTTTGAATCCCCACCCGCACTGCTGTGAACAGCACTGCGGTAAACATGGGAGTGCAGCCATCTCTTCAGCTTGTTGATGTACTTTAGAAAAGGACTCAGAAGTGGAATACTGGGCCATAAAGTAATTCAAAATGTCTCAAAAGAAGACACACAAGTGAGCAGCATATACATGGAAAATTGTTCAGTATAATTAATCATTAGGGAAACAAAAATGAAAACTGCAGTGAGGTATCATCCTACCCCAGTAAGTCAGGCTGTTTTAGATCCCTAGGAATCTCCACGAGGTCTTTCGTAATGGCATTCCCAATTTATGTTTCCACCAAGAAGATGCAAATGTTCTATTTGTCATTATCTTAACGGCACTTGCTACTGTTCATCTTATTGGCAGCAATCCTCCTTAGTAGAGTGAAGTGATAGCTCACTGTGGTATTTGCATTTCCCTCACAATTAGTTCTGTTCATATATTTTCATATATAATTTAGGCATCCATCTGTCTTCTTTCAAAAATGTCTACTTGAGTTTATTGTCCTTTGAGAAATGTTTATTTGGGGCATATTGCCTATTTAAATTGATTATTTGACTTTGAGATTTAGTTCTTGGAGTTTCTTATTCATTCTAAATATTAACTGTTTTTTCTATGCATCATGGTATGGTGACATTACTTTTATTAATGCTGGAGATCAAACTTGGATCCTTGCATATGCTAGGCAAGCACTCTACTGATGATTCACACTCTTGGTCCCACATTGCAACTTTTTGAGTAATTTAATGTTCGAATTCTTTGTTGTCAAAGACTGTCAAGGTAGAATTCTAACATATTTGTGCATGTTGTATAACATAATTAAAATTTAGTAATTTATATGTCAACATAAGAGATCATATTAGAATATCCCCAAAAGTTACAAAATTAAAATTCAAATATATCAAAATTCTTGCCTTTTCAGATTTCTTCATATGATTTCTAAACTTCAGCCAGTCAGTCTACTTACAAAGGTTCTACATATTTTTGAAAACCTGTCAATGCACTGTTTTATAATTTCTGTTTTTATTTAATATATTTGAAAGATAATCTTATATCCAAGTACCATGCAAAAGAAAAATGTATCAGTTCAGCTGTCTTTCACAAACTGTAGAAGTATAACCAATCCAACATTTTCCAAGATGTTTCTACTGTAGATTAGAAAACTCTAGTGAACAAATAAATTATTCCAAGAAACATAAATTCACAAAGTGAGTAAAAAAATGAGTGTTAAATGATAACACTGACAACTCAGAATGATTTATACTCTCCATTTTTTCTTTGAATGAAAATGATGTAAGCTGTCTGAGAGAATCAGTTTCATCGTATTTGTACACACTAATACTAAACTTTAGCTATCACACACCTATCAGGGCTTGTATTCGTGAGATAAAGTTCACTTACCTAACTTTAGGAGCAAGACACTCCAAATATGAATTCATGAAATATAATCAAGGAAATTGGATTATAATTTCTGATACCAATTCTATGCAATATGTCAGGAACAAAAATCATTGCAAATAAGGTTTTGAAATTTTGGATTACTGTAGAATTAAATAAAGAATTGTATCAATATTTTGGGGCTGTTGATAGAATACTGAATAACTGAAATTTTAAAAGTTAAGGTAGATATAGTGTCTTTCTTCCTTGCTTTTTCTACATATACTATACATATATAAGTACACGGCGGGATCACATAGTGAAGATCCATTTGTTTACTCAGGCATTACCAAATTAATATATTTAAACAATGAGCTTCATAGCATATATTTATTTTTAAAACCCATCATTGTATATTAATTATATAGATTGAGGAAGTAGTTTATGGAAAAACTATCAGTTATCTAAATCTCATTTTTTTTTATTTTTGCTTTTGCTCTCTGTCTTTTTGAGACAGGGTCTTGCTGAGCTGTTCAAGCTGGACTCTGACTCACTTTGCAGCCCAGGCTGGTTTTGAATTTGCGATGATCTTCCTGCCTCAGCCTCCCAAGGGCTGGGATTATAGGAGTGCACCATCACGCCTGGTTTAAAACTCATTGTATAAGAAACAACAGGGGAAAAATTGTATTGTTCCCTGGCAATTGAGAAGTTAGAAATAAATTATTTTTGTGACATACCAAAGGGAAAACAAATATTATCATATTTCCATTTTATATTTTATAATTATCAACTGTAATATTCACAATAAATATCTGTTTCCTGGACTAACAAATACTACCTTGGACATTTTAAGAAAATATATTTTATACTAATATACACAAGTATATAAAACATGTGAAAGTAAGGCACAAAGTTTAAATCAATATAATATTAAGTATAAATGTCACTAAAATGCACACTTAAATCATATGAGAAGAAAAGGAAAACAGGGTTTCTTTGGCCAGGATATTGGCACATCGGTTTATTCTTTATCAGGCAGTGCGAAAGTCCAGTGAAAATACTACTGAACATAGAACAATATTAAAAAATATTTGCAGCTGCTGTGCAGTGAAGCCCAGGTCTTCTTGGTGGCCCAAATTTGAGCCACAGTTTGGTATCATTAGGTGACAAATCTTGCTAAAAGCCCAAAGAGCTCATGGGCCACAGCAGATTATGGTCGGGTGGTATTAGGGGCAAAATCTGAATTAATAAATATTAAATCTTGTAATATCTCATAAAAGATGACTAAATACACACAAATACTTTGTTTTCTGTAAACTTTTTCTTTGAAGGTCTGTATGTGTGTGGTGGGCAGGGCATAATTACATGTTTAAATAAAGAATACATGTTTAAATGTATAATATTTCAGTGGTCATGTTTATATATACACACATATGCAATACAGTTATAATACAGTTACAGTTCACAGTCATGCTATATCTTTATCAGAACAATTTCAATAAGATATATAAGAAAGGAAGCAATATTAATTAAAGTCAACAGAACGGGAATGCTGAAGTCCCATATGAAAAGGTATTATAAACTCAATGTTTGCTTACACTAAAATTCATATATTGAAATCCTAATCACTGATATGATGGTTTGAAGACCCAGGGCCTTTGGGAGGTAATTAGGTCCTGAGAAGGGACCCTCATTAATGGAATCGGAGTCCTTATTATAAATACAAAACGGCGTGACTGCTGGCTCTTTCTCACTCTCCTCTCCGTCTGGAAAGAGTACAAGCAGAAGATGTCACCTAACAAGCAGGATGCAGACTCTCCCTAAACACTGGGCCTGCCCGTTCTGTAGCTTAGATATCTCAGTCTCCAGAACTTCAGGAAATATCTTTCTGCTGTTGAAACTGCATGGACGGCAGTTTGTTATTTGGGACAGAACTGACTGAGCAGTGAGTTAATTTTACCCTGGGATTAAATCCATTCCTTGGTGACCACATTTCCTGTCACCAAAAATCATAAACATACAGTGATTCACACTCTTCATCAGTTAAATAATTTTATAATTGTATTTTCTATCTTAAAAGAAAGCATCCAATTAGACTGTCAAATAATGATACTATAGAACACATCTTCATTTAATCTGAGAATACTATGAAAAATAGTTTGTTTTAAATGTGTCTGGAAGGAAGAGAAGAAAAGTTTATTTTCTTATCTACCCATATACCTATATCTAGTTATCTGTCAGGTTATCAACAGGCCACGGGGAGAGAGAGAGAGAGAGAGAGAGAGAGAGAGAGAGAGAGAGAGAGAGAGAGAGAGAGAGAGATCCGAATCTGAATACCACAGTAGTCAATAATACATTCAATGTTTAGGTACATGAGGTCAAAAGTTCTTATTTTTGAAAAACAAATTGGAATGTTTTGTTAACCTTAAGCAGAAAGGTAAAGACAAAATGTGGAAAACTTTGATAAGAAAATAAGGTAAAAATTTTTGATATTCCTAAAGGAAAAATATTGAATTAGAACTTTTCTGAAAGTGTTTATTTTCAGTTAGTGAAAAATAATGTATTATTAAATATCTTGAGGACAATTGGACACCTAATTTACATATATGGTTAAATATGCTGCATCATATTTTAATGAATACATCCATGTAGTTTACAGATTCAACAAAAAGCCTAATATGGAATAAATGAAAAGCAAGCATATGAAGATAATCAGCCTAAAGCAGAACTTCTTTTAATGTTCAGTGACTTGAGGAAATGCAGGTAGATAATTCTTATATTTTTGGACTGGTTACAATTTGTGCTTACGAATCATATGCAAAGAGGGGCAGGAATGTAAGCTTGAGTAAACTTGGAACTCTGCTGGAACGACAGAGCCCAGAGCCTGGCAGATCCCAGAAGCCCCCACTGTATTCCTTCCCAGGACAGCGTGTGAGCATCCAGCCTTTGGATCTGCCTTGCGCACTGCAGAGACACGATGGCCAAGTGGAACAGATTTCAATCCCGGAGAAGATCACCTCTCGTTCGCTGTGGTGTTGAGATCCATGAGTCCCCCATGGTAGTGGGCAGTCCCCAGCAGCAGGAGTATCATTGCCTCATACAAACCAGCCACATCAGGCTATGTGTTCTGGTGTGACACTGCTTTGTAGCATTGATGTCCACAGAACTGCCTCGTCTGTGTTCCCAAGTTTTCCCCATTTTTCTCTCTGCGTTTAACCACAGATGGCCATTCTCCATGTGCTGGAAGAATAGGGAGTCAGGTATGTGCTATTATTTTGTAGTGGAGCCCCAGAACCTCCACGGTTCGACCCAGTGCCAGGGAAAATGCCATGGTGCCGGACCACAGGGCAGTGACTGCACTCAGGGCTCATGGCCTTTCCAGATTCTAGGTAGAAGCTCCGTGGGGCTGGAGAGCCCTTTCCAAACACGCCTCATTGCACTGCAGAAAATCCCACATGCAGATTACCAACAGCCTTGGGCTTTAGAGCACCCCTCTAGCGCTGACGTGGTGATACCGCACCACGAGGCTGGAGGTAAAACTGGGCTTCAGGTGCCACCTAGTGCCACCTAACGAGAGAGCAGCAGGCTTAGAAAAAATAGGATGATTTGAAATTTGTGAGGCAGAAAACAAAACTAGAATGTAAAGGTTGAGATAAGCACCTGTAGATGCGATTATATTCAGCCATCAAGAGCTTCAACCTCATCTGACCTCATCTAATAGACAAAATAAGGGGCCAGAAATTGACCATAAAATAATCAATATGTATGAGCAGAGAATTTTAAATAGTTGTTTTAAGAAAACTCGTGAACTGCAAAATAAGCAGGAGTAAATCAGTTCTACATCAGAGAAAGAACAAAGAATCTAAAGTCACTTGAAAAATAAATTCTGGCATTGAAAATACATTAAAATGGAAGGTATGATAAAAGACATCAGTAGCACAATAGATCATATAGAAGTAGTGAGCTCTGAGATGGGTTGGTTAAAAATAAACAGTTGATGGAAAAATTTTTTTAAAAGAATAAGGAAAATGTAGAAACTTTGAAGCAATATTAAAAGAGCAAATATGTATACTATTGAATTTCAAGAGGATCATGAAATTACTAAAATGTTAAAAAGCATATTAAAATAGATGCTAACTAACTTCCCAAACACAGAAAAGGGCACAAAATGAAGGTCGAGAAATGTCAGTTTGCCAGTCAGAAACAACTCCACTAGGTCAACCCGCTTTAGTTACTTTTCTCATTGCTGAGACAAAATACCTGACAGCCAAAATTATAGGAGGAAAGTTTTATTTCAGCTCACAGTTTTTAGAGGTTTCAGTTTGCAATCAGCTGGCTCCAAAGCAGGGTGGCAGGCAGAGGGACATCAGAGAGGTAAAGCAGGGAATGGCAAGCAGCAAAAGGTAAGCCCAGCAGCAGCAATAAGCAACCAGCTACAAAGGACCCTCTTTCTATGCCTTGTAATTCATCCAGCTGACCGATCCTTATGCCATACAGGACTCACAACCAGAGTGGGGCAACCGTTATCCTGCTCAGAACTGTGCCAAGCCAATCAGTTGACCGACTTAGTGATCACACACCTTTGAATCCAGCATCAGGCACTCCACAACCAGCCACCTCCTAAAAGCCCAACATATGACCATGTCAGGCTTTGAGAGAACGTTTAGACACAACCCAGAGCACTACCCCACATTTTAATTAACTTCTCAAAGATTAAATACAAAGAGAGGATTCTGAAACTAGCATTAAAAAAAAAGAAAAAGTAAATAATACATAATTTTCTAAAGTGCTTGACAGTAGAATTCTCAGCAGAAACATAAGCTAGGAGCTATTGGGATGAGATTCATGGTGGTACAGGAAAAAAATTAAAACAGATAAAAATTGCCAATGAAGGGTAATCTACTCAGCAAAGTTACCCGTCAGGAGAAGATAGGTGAAGACATTCACAGGAAAATAAAAGCTGAATTTGTTACCACCTACCTGTCTTACAAGAAATGCTAGAAGTTCTTTAAACTGAAGAAGGCATTAATGAATAAAAAGAAAACAATGGAATCAGAAACTCATTGAAAAGAGAAATTATATAATTTTAGAAGGCTTTAATAGTCTAGGCATTGTGAGTAAAATATTTATGTATTTATTATGAAGTCTTTAGAGGTTCAGAGTTTAATTCAGTGGCACAAGTGCCTACCTGGAAAGTGTGAGGTCATGAAAAAAAAAGTCTATAAATGAAATGATTAAAGATAAAAGCCCATCTGTATATAATACAAGATAGCCAATATAAAGAATGAAAATAGGCAGAAATGGATAGCAAGTTCATAGCATTTACTTAGTATTTTCCTATTTTCTATACTGTTTCTTTTCTAATCATTGCAGTTAAGATTACATTTGTATAATTAAATATTGCATGCCTTATTTATTTATTTTTATTTTTATTTTTTTGGTACTGAGGATGGAACTCATGACCTCACGCTTGCCAGGCAGGCACTTATGCCACTGAGCTAAATCCTTGGCCCTGCATGCTTTATTAAGACATGTTTTCTGAAGTTTCATAGAAACAAGAAAACAAACACATGTAATAGAAAACCAAAGCTGATAAAATATCAAAACTGTACTATAATAAAACACTGAACTAGAGAGAGAGGAAAAAGTGAAGAATTGCAAGATAATGGCTCTAACAAGAACTTTTTTGCTGATATTATCTTCAATTTAAATGTATTGAGTTCTCAAATTAAAAGATCTATGTGGCTTACAAGACAATGATTGCACTTCTAACAACACACAAAGAGTGAAACTGCGGCTGGCATAAAGTATTCCATCCAAGTGAAATGCATAACAAAGAAAGGGCTTCCATACTTATATTAGATAAAATGGACTTTAAATCAAGAGCAGTAGAAGGAGAACAAGGTCATTAGTCTTTATACACACATAAAGGGCCACAGCCCTCTGCTTTCAGCAATGGACACATCATCGGGGAGAATATGGTGACAGACACAGGGGAGTTAAGCTGTCATCCAAACAAAACTTTGAGAACAAAAGTCGACAGACATTCAGGGTATACATTCTTAACAACAGCGTATGAACTATGTGCCTATGATATACTCAATGGGCCATAAATAGTCTCAATACCCTTTGAATATTAAAATAGCATTCAATAGTTTTACAAAAATATGGGAAAGCAAGAATTCATAACAAAAATACTGGCAACTGTGCAAAACAACAGGGTTTGAGGAGCCAGTGGTGGGGATTGGAGCAGGCTGCACCAGGTCTGGGAGAGACTAACTGTTCTCAGCCACTAAAAAGATAAAACTGAGACATTTAATGTTAAATGGATGAACCTTAAGACCATAATCATAAGCGAAATAAATCAGACACGTTAATGTAAATATTGCATTATCTCTCTGGTGTGGGAAACTGAAAATGTAAATAAGAACAAAAATTTACAATAGAGATTGTGAAATCAGAAGAAATCTTTCAAAAGGAGGAAAAGAACTCATGAGGGGATAGGAGAAATGAAAGGAAGGGAAAGCACAGACACTTAATAAAGAATATTTTCATTTATTCTAAATATTTCCAAAATACTGAAAGAAGTGAAGGCTTTCTAAACTTACTCTGTGAGGACAGTGTTTCCCTGATAGGAAAGCTGTAAAAGGACCCAGCAAAAAGAAAGTTATAAACCAATATCTTTGATGAATTTAGGTACAGAATTCCTCAACAAAATACAAAGAATCTAAATTTAGTTGCACTTTCAAAGGTTATTCTGATGATCAAAATGTATTCTACGGAAGGATAAGTATGATTCAACATACACAGATAGATAAATGTTAATTACTGCATCAGCAGAATGAAGGATAGAAGCCATATTCTAATATAAAAAGAGGAAGAAAAAGAATTTGATAATATTCACCATCCCTTGGAGACAAACATTAAGGAAATTAGGAGTAGAAGAATTATAAACTCAACATGATTAAAGCAATAGATAATAAACCACCTATGTCATTTGCTCATTTCTGAAATATGATTCAAACACCTGCAGAAGAGGAGAGGCTTATTTTGGCTCACAGGTACAGCTTAGGACACAGAATAGCGTGGTGGGCACATAGTGAGGAAAAGTTCCACATGTCCTAGTGACCAGGAAACTGAGAAAGAGGGAGGAGCCCAGGTGGGAAATATAACTTCCCAGGTCACCCGCTGTGTGGCCCAAACTGACCAGGCCTCACCTCCTAATACAAGCCAGCTGGAGCTCCCCTATCCATCAGTCACCTTCCAGGAGTCCCACCCACGAGTACACCAGGCCTTGAGGGATATTTCTGATCCAACCCACAAAATTAATCAAAAGCTAACAATACACAGAATGGGATGGAGTTGAAAGCTTTTTCTCTAAAATGTGAAAGACAAGATGTCCAAAAAAAAAAAAAATCCATAGGGTGCTTGTCCTGTGCTTTTGAAATAACAAATATATAAAAAATAAATTTTGATACTAATGTAAATATTAACTGCATTATACATTTTGTAAGTGGCCCAAAATAATTCTTCATTCAATTCAACCCAGGCAAGCCATCAGGAAGGCTGAACGTACCTCAAATAGAAGAAGAAAAGATTTCCCACCTTCACTACTTTTGTTATATTCAATATTGTTAAAATGACTGTTCAATCAAAGTGATTTACAGTTATGCTACAATCCCTAACAAACTACCAATGCATTCTTCACATACCTAGAAACACTGTACTGATATGCATATAAAATCACAAAAAGCCTCATTTAACCAAGGAAATTTTGTCCAAAAAAAAAAAAAAAACCAGTCAGTAGGTACTACCCTACCACACTACAAAACATTTCAAACTACAGCAATAAAAGCAGCATGTTACTGGCAAAAGATGACCAATGGAATGAACAGAGAGACTATCAGTAAATCCATACATCTGCAAAGAGCTGAGCTTGTAAATTGTTGCTAAGAAAATATATTAGGGAAAAGAATTGCTTTAGTAACTTACGCTGGGGATATTAGATATCTCCACTTAAGACAACAAAACTAGACCTTTATCTCTCACTGTATACAAATATCATCGCAAAACAAAGTAAAGCTCACATGTAAGAACTGAAAATATGAAAATATCAGAAAAAAGCACAGAGAGATTTCTCTGCACAATGAAGTGAGCATTTATAAGATCTCTGATGCACAGTAAACTGAAACAAGCATATGTAAATGAAACTACAGCAAACTAAAAAGCTTCCAAATTGAAGTGATAACAATCACAAGGTAAAGAGATAGCCTGTGGAATAGCAGGAAATACTCGCAAATGATACATCTGAAAAGGAGTTAGTACCCAGACATGGAAGGAACTCGTAAAACTCAACACAACAATGATAGTAATAACACATTAAAAAGGGAATTCAATGTGTTATGTATGTGTACCAATTCTACCTGTTCTGCAAACATGCACAAAAAAGAGAGAGAGAGAGGGATATCAGGAGATGGGGACAGGAAAAGAAAGGAGAGGATGAACAAAAGGAATTAAGATTTATTATGGATTTGTACCAGCTCCCCACAAGAAATGTAAACATTATGTACCACTAATAAAATAAAAAATTAAAAATCAAAATGAAAATAAAGGCAACAAAAAATGAGTTGAAGACCTAAATTGCCATTTCTCATAAGGAATTATACAAATGGCTAAAAGGTATATGATACTATTATGAACATCATTAATGATCAGAGTAATACAAATAAAACTCATAAGAAGATACATTATTCCAGCATGAATGACTTTTATAGCAAAACAATAAAAAAAAATTGTAAGACAAAACAAAGCACCACCGCAAAAAAAAAAAAAAAAAAAAACCACCAGACATCAGGTTCTTATAAACTAGTATGGTCATTATGGTAAATAGTGTGAAATTGCTCAAAAAATTAAAAATAGATCTACCATATGATTCAGTTGTCATACTACTGCTTATATAACCAGGAAATAAAACAGTAGATTTAGATCAGCAGCACAAGCGCCTGCCTGGCCAGCATGAGATCATGAGTTCAATCCCTAATACCAAAAAGCAAAACAAAACAGCAGGCATTTCATGTGAAAACATGTATGAAATAGGTTGCTTTTGGCCTGAAAGAGTATTTCTTTTATTTATGGCAGGTTTCCTATGTTGTCAGGAGATTTTGTTTTTAATTTTATTTTCCCTATATAATGTTATTAAGAAAGTAAATTATAAAGGATGTAGGTGTAGGTGGTTTTGAGCACGACAAACAGTACCATCCAATAGAATTGTGATTTTCAAGTCTCTAGAAGCCACAGTAAAGGAGGAAACATTTTTGAAATTACTCCATTTTATAATTAAGATACTTCTCAAACCAAACTTTCAATTTGCTTTGTAAATACTTTATATTAACATTTTAAAAATGCACATTTGAAAAATGTGCAGTGGCCTCTGACCACTTGACCCAGAACTTGTCTCTAGATGCCACCCTACTATTGAATGCACTATGTATGACATTGCCTGAGCCACCTCTCCCGCCCCTCATTTACTGTGTTCCAGATTGCAAATGTCTGGGAATTGTTGCTCTGGACATAGGTTCAACCTCATACCTTGAATAGACTGAATGATTAAAGTCATAATCCCTCCCACATTTCCACACAGGGACTGGTTTCCAGCCATACTCAGTAGAAATTTGCCTGGTAATAGGTTTTTTGTTGTCTTCCTTCTCTTTCTTTATTACTGTGCAATCTTATACCAGCATTGCTTAACAAACAAACTGGAAAAATGCAACTAAGGCAGACACACATTCAGAAGCCCACAAATCTGAAGACTATTTTTATCAATGAATTTTCTTATCAAATTCTAAAACATAAGGATAGATTTTAATATAAAACTAGGTACAATAGGTAAGCAAAATATTCATTTTAAAAATCAGATTATAATTATTTCCCAATTGTATAACTGTTCATTAAAATTACTTTAATAGAACTTCCTTTACAAGTTGGAAAACTCTAATTGATACTCAGTGTTCTACAAATATCACTGCATATTTAAAATTAACAGAAACTCTTATTTATTTCTTCAAGATTGTTGCTGGGAACATTTCTTAAATCCATGAGTAGTTTCTCTT
>PVJX010029442.1:0-22917 GCA_004027295.1 Dolichotis patagonum
GCTAGGGCTTTGAGCCTGCCTTTTGGTCTTTCCTTTTGTCATTTTTCTGTATTTCCTTACTTTGAGCGGTGTTCCAAAGCTTTCTCTGCTTATGTGGCAAATTACCTGTTACACCCTCAGTTCCTGGAGGGGCAGTGGCTCCCCCACAGGCTCCTGGCTTCCTCACAGGGTCCTAACTCCCCTCTGTGGGCTCCTGGCTTCCTAAGTTGTAAGGCAAATGCTGGGTGTGTCCACCCCAGAGCCTGTGGAATCTCAGGCAGGCCAGGCCTCTGTGCCTTGTCCCAGGCAGGTCTCCTGGAGGTTCCCTGTGAGTGAAGGGCCTACAGGTCTCAAAGAGTCAGGCCAGAATGTTGGTTTCTGAAAAGTTCCCGGTCCCAAACAGACCTGGCCAAGATGCCAGTCTCCACAATATTCCCAATCCAAACAGCCCGGGCCACTCTGCGGGTCCGAGAGTTTCGGGTCCCAAAGAGACAGCCTGAGATGCTGCTTTCTAGGAGACTTCCTGGGGGTGAAGGGTGGGGCTATGGACCCAAACAGACCCAGCCCAGATGCCAATCTCCAGGCAGTTCCCAGTCCCGAAGAGTCGCGCCGAGATGCAGGTCTGCGCAGACTTTTGTTCCAAACAGCCCAGGCCACTCTACGGGTCCGAGAGTTTCGGGTCCCAAAGAGACAGCCTGAGATGCTGCTTTCTGGGAGACTTCAGTTTGTGGAGGTTTCAGTCTATAATTGGCTGGCTGTCAGACAAGGCAGTGTGGCAGAAGAGCAACAGTTTATGTGGCTGGTGCCTGGCTTCAACCTCAAACTCAGCCTCGGGCCGTGTTTCTGTGAGCAGCCCAGGCTGTAACTCTACCCCCAGGACAATCTGCACTGAAGCAGAGAAGACTGGAATTTGTGTCTGCACCCCAAATCTTGAAATCAGCCATGATGAAGGATTTACCCCGGTATGTCCAATCTGCTGCCCACTGGCCCCTTGCCTTCTTTTTAAAAAATATATAATAACAAATATTTTAAAGGGAAGTTTTGTTGCTTACATACATTAACAATAGTATATATTTTATATGTGACCAAAGACAATTGGCCTTCAGTCAGTGCAGCCAACACAAGGTAGAAGCTTAAACATTCCCGAGTTACAGACATGAGCAAATATTAAAAATGCACAGAGAGAACAAAATAAAACTAAAGCCTTCCTTGCCTGTTTCTTTTCCAGAGAGCAGCATACCAGCAAGTCACTGACTGCTTGCAGCATCCAGTGTGGAATCCGATAGGCATTTCCTTAGAAACTGGCAAATATTTAGTGAAAAAATATAAAAACTATACAGTATTGTATGTTTTTATATAACCCTGGGGATGTGTGACCATATTAGAAACCATGACGGTTTGTCTTCACTCCCCATTTGATGGGTTTTGATGGCCTAACCTGGAAAAAGCCTGTTCAATAACGCCTCCATCCAAACACCCACAGCCTGCAAAAGAACCGGTTAGGGGCTTCAACTCAGTATGGGCAAATCGAAGGACTCAGGCTGTGTTCACTGTTTCCCTGCCCAGATTTACCATGGGGTGATAGCTTGAGTTCTCCTCTGATTCTGGAGTCCCGGGAGGAAAGGAGAGAAGTACTGTGGAACTCTCAATTTTCACGGACTCAAGAGCAAAGTGAGGAACGTTGGTGAGCACTGCTCATATCTACTTACCAGTGGCAATTGCAAAATAATGCCATTTCTTTCTCTTAGTCCTTATTTCCTTTAGCTGAAATACTGTAAAGATGATGTTATCTTCATAAATTCTATTGCTCTGGTATTTGTTCCTCAAGATAAAAGGTTGATTTTCCTCCTTCATAAAACTACTTTTCAAAAATAATGCTCTGGTTACCTAGATTCAAACAAAGGTGACCAAGCAAGGCTTTTGTTTTGCAAAAATCATTAAGTTTGTGTGAGTTTAAGAGTGTGCGATATATTTGAATAGGTTTTAATTCGGTTCAGTTTTTATCTTTTATGCTCATTGGTGCAAAAATTGTCCCAACTCTGACAACAGGGCTTCGCGTGGCCCTTGTGTCTTTCTGGCATGATCTCATGAGGCTACATAGTCAGTTTGCTTTGATTTATGATAAAGGTCCATGTTTTCAATCCCCAGCTTCACACCTGGAATCAGACTTTTCTACAAGGAGCCTTGGAGACATTGCCTCGTACCCCTGCATCTCTATATCCAATGCACATACTGGTGATGGCAGAAAATCTGTACCTTCAAAGGAATGCATTCTTCAAAGTGTCCTTTTTAGCTGATGTGGATTCTTAAACAGTTGTGAGAATTAGCATACTCTGTAGACATCTTGCATAGCCATAGTATAATGTCACAACTGGGAAACCAGTGCCAAACCGATCATATCCCCCTACTTTGACAGCATTTGTGCTCGCTGTATTTAGCTCTATGTGATGCCACCGCCTGTGCAGAATTGTGTAATTACAGTCCTGCATCATGTGATGATGTTTGGTCATTGAGGACCACATATGCAAGGTGTCCAGACACCAACCGTAGCAGCCTCACCCACCCACTGTGCAGGGACGGCAACACAGGAAAAACAATCTAGCTTCTTTATCCAGTAAATCAGGAAAACCTTTAGAAGGAAGAGAAGAGGAAAGGGAGGAGAAACCCTGAATGTTTATTGGGACAAAATATCAACCAACTGCAATACATACAACAGCTCTTATCCTTTACATATACATTCAGGAAAACATCAAAAGAAGATGTCTAAGAATTCTGAGATGTCTGATATTGGCTCAGAATAATCCAAGGATACAGAAGTTAAAAACCAAAATTGGCCATACACTGAATTACACTAAAGCAAAATGGTAGGTCCAAGAGTCAGAGAGAGGGGCCAGGGATTTAGCTCAGTGGCTTAAGCGCCTGCCTGGCAAGGGCGAGGTCCTGAGTTCAATCCCCGGTACAAAAAAAAAAAAAGAGTCAGAGACAGAGATTTGTATACCTATATTTAATTTTTTTTCATTTACACGTATTTGACGTTAGACTGTGGATAGACCAGTTGGACCCAACATCCTGGGTCCCTATCTGCAGATGGCTGACGGCTTGCTTTCCACTCCCTGCTGTACAGTCATTAGGAAAAGTAAACACACAGGCATCTGTGGCTGAAGCTTTGTGCTCACTTACAGTAAGAAACAACCAACTGCACAATGGTTCCCCACACATAGTAAATTATTTGTGTTACAGGCTATTACAATAATTATGGAAGTAAAATAGAAGGTCACCGTCTCAAAGTGTGGCCATGGGGTGGGTTTGGAAACCACAAAAGCCAATCTACTCAGCTTGACTGCACCAAGCCTTGCTCTTATAATCTGATGCTCTTTTCTTTCTTTTTCTCAAAATTTCACTTTGTTTTGCTTCACTCTACCCTAGTTTTTTTTTTCCCCTACCTTTATTTTTTGGAAAGAAAAGTTAACACAGAATGTTGTCGTTCTTAAGATTTTGTTTTTGTTTTCTTGTGCTTTATTCTTTTTGTATATTCTTGCCTCAGTATTTCTGCATAGGTAACACGTTAAGTAACACTGACCAGAGGAGTGTGAGAAATGTTAGAAAATGGTGATGTCCATATTTCAGTATGAATCAATTAAGCATTAAACATTGTAGAAATACAGCTTATTAGTTTTAAACTGTTTTAAACCAGAGACATCATTTTTGTTTTGTTTTTAATTTTTTATTAGTATCTATTTATGGTGTACAATTGGTGTATTCATCATGAGGACTTGGTGCATGTACATGTCATGGCTCAAGCCTTTCTGCTGCCCTTCCATTCCCCTTCCTCTCCTCAGCCCCACCCTCAGACCCCCTTCCCATCCTCACAAAGTCTATCTCTCCATTTCCTATCATCTGTCTTTTATTTTGCTCCTTAAAGTATTCAGACTGTGTTTCTCCTATAAAAGAAACCATGCATGACTTAATCTTATGCCTCTGATATATTTCGCTCAGCATTGTGGACTCAGGGTGCATCTATTTCTCCACAATGACTCAAATGTATCCCTCTTTACATAAGCCAGAGAAATCACACTATATCAGTTTATCTCCAGCCACAAATTTTGCTCATCGTTGCCTATGAGCTCTGAATCTTAAAAACTAAGTGAGTTGCCACATTACACAGAGAAAATGGAAAAAAATTAAGTTAGGTTTATTTACTTATAAAGTTCATGCTTTTACATATTTATAAATTCTAAAAATTCCTTCTAAAATGTATGCCATACACATAGGAGATGTTACTATAACATAGTAATATGCAAAGGAGGCCATAACTTCATGTGCTATTGTAGGAAAAAAACGCAAGATGAGACGTAGCTGGGAAAGTCAAATTACAAAGAAGGTAAGCAGAAGTAATGCTTCTATATGCAAATATCTTCGTGGCATTTCTTGGGAAGTTGTGTTTTTCAAATCCTGAATGCTAAGAAAAACTAGCTGAGATATCAGACAACTTGGAAAACTTTGGTCACTCTCCTGAGAAAATTAAAACCCAATAGTCAATGTAGAAATATTAGTGTTCTGAAGGAATTCAGAACAGCCAGTCAAAGTCAGGACTGGGTCATTTGGATGTAAAGAGCTAAAGCATACAGAGCACATAGAAGAAAAATACCTGTGATCTAATTAGCCCATCTTCCCTCTAGCTGTTGCCTTCTTACTACTAGTGTGTTCAAGCCTCACCTGTTGCCATCAGTAAGTCACTCTTGCAACTAAAATAATTATTAAGAAGTTTATAGTCATAGCATACTTTGTACAAGACCTACAAGCAATGTTCCAAAAATATTTTAAAACAAAATAATCCCTTATTGGCAAATTTACAGATATGTTTACATATATTGTATATACAACTATCTCATATATATAATCTGGTTAACTTTGCTAAGAGATAGAAGGATTAAGTGCTATCAGGGACTGATCTTACCCTGAGATGCCTAAGGGGGGACAACAGGGAATAAAGACAAAAGGAAATATCTTTTGGTATAAGGGGGAGGATCAGAAGAAGGTCATCTCTAGTGGACTGACTCTCTAATTTCTCATTTTTATTAGTCAGCAAGTTCAGAGGGATAATGCACTTTTCCTGGAAGCAACTGTTGTACAAACAAAATAATAAAATGGGCATCAGGTTTAGCATTTCAAAGAGAACAAGCTAAAATCTTTCTCCTGGATGCCTATATTTTGTATAAGTCCTCTACAGATATTATCTTGTCTTAAGAGGCTATACATAGGAGCTTTCCCAGCACAGCCAGAGAACATGCAGATATTTGCAAACTCTTCTGTCCCTTCAGGCAAGTGACATCAGCCACAGGCCATGGGAGCAGTCATGTAATCTGGTCCCTAACCCAGTAAAATATTATTTCATATTCCCTACTCACCAATAAAGTGCCACGCAGTGAGATTTGCTGGTGTTCCTGTGTTTGAATATTCACTATTGGCCAAAGTCTGTGTGCTAGTCCTAAATTTTAATATATCGTTTATTAAGTGGTTCGAGATATCCATAATAGGTTATGAAAAAGTGGAAATATAAGACAGACAAAGGAAATCATGCATCTCATTGGAAGCTACACTTTAAATCACTGCAAAATTATGCGTCACTGAATAATGTTCTCCAGAGTACTTTGCATATTGTCAAGCATTAAGGCATGAAAATTACAAAATAAAACTCAGAGGCTGATGCCAACTACATGTTTTTAAATACACAATTTTCCAGAATGTTAACGTTTAACAGCTAGCTCTCAGCAGAAATGAGGCCTTGATTTTTAGCAGTCGGCAAATTCCTAATCATAAAATCCCTTACCATAGCAAAATTTAAGCAACCAACATAATGCCCTCAAATTTGTAGAATCAAGAAGAGATGACACCCATCTGTCTCCAGGAGATTCTGTATGCCACCACAATCTGAGTACACCACTGAAAAGTAAAGGTCAGGGGAAAAAGTAAAGGAGTGGGTTTATCGGGGCAAGTCTCGGAAGCAAAGGACTAATATGACCAAAGTGTCCATCATCGATTATGACATCAATACATAACTTTTACAGAAAGATGGAACTGTGCCACAACCAGGCACTTTCCAGTGTGAAAATGAGAAGGCAGGCCCCACGTAGAGAGTGCACCATCTGTCCGAATCTAAGATGCATGACTGTTCACGTGCACTGAGGCACCACCGAATCTTGGTCTAATAAGAATCCACTGAAATAATTCTGCACACACAAAAAAATGTGGTTTTAACTTCAGGAAGGAAGAGAAAGCTGTGAGTTAAGCCTGGGAGATGTGGCTGTGAAGTGCACAGTGCTTAGAGAGGCCCCCGCGGTCCCCTCCCTCAGACCCGTTAACCAGAGCCAAATGTGACAGATGTCTTGTCCAAGGAGAGGTTACAGAATGGACTGTGGCTACCCTGGTGGGTGGTCTCCCTTGCTCTTTCTTGGCTCTGTAGCTGTGAGGGAAGCAGCTGCCCCATCGTGAGGGAGCCCTGTGTAAGGCACGATGTGGGTGACCTTGGAGCTGCGTCTCCTGAGGCTTCCAAGATGCACAAGTGGGAACCTGGAAGGAGGCCCCTCCAGTCAAACCTCGCAGTGGCTGCTGTCTGGGGACAGCTTGACAGGAATCTCCAGAGAGGTTCGGGTGCTTGGCACCCAGACACTAGAATGAGACAGCATGTGTTTTTTCTTTGTAGCTGTTAGGGTTAGGAGTAATTTGTAATAGAGCCCTAGGTTACTAACACGGGTCACAAGGAGTAGGGCAGCAATTATGGACAAATTCAGGACGCTATAGGATGACTGAGCAGGCACCTTATGGTCGTGCACTTTACCTCATGACAGACATGCCCTGCTTCAACAGGTAGGTGGACAAACCATTCCAACAGTGTCAGCAGAAGTGAATGCAGCGCACATCTGGAACAGCAACGTAACAAAAGCACCAGCTCCAACTCAGACTATAGGGCTGAGTTTAATTAAAT
Organism: Dolichotis patagonum; assembly: GCA_004027295.1. NCBI lineage: Eukaryota > Metazoa > Chordata > Mammalia > Rodentia > Caviidae > Dolichotis > Dolichotis patagonum. Next base: position 6,965 of record PVJX010029442.1, read on the forward strand.
AGCCTCATCTTCAAAATGACATTTCTTCCGTACATTCTCATGAATGTTCACTATTACAATAGACACCTGGCCTTACTATTAAATTACCTATGTAAAATTATACATCTCTTTTAAAAACTGTGTTTTAAATATAAATACACACATTTCTTTCAATTCCCCATGTCATATCACATTGAGACTTAAAACAGCCACATCTGGTACCTGGTTTGAAGCTGGGCCATGGCCTGGCCCGAGGGGAAAGAGGAGAGATCACTGCCCCAGGACCCACTGACTTCTAATCCATGATTCCCTGTTATGAAGCCAGCAGGTTCTTCCAGAATCCTGCAGAATCACAATACCCCTGCCTCACTAGGCCTCAGTATGTCCCCAGAACATCAGAATAACAATCTGCTATGGCCATTCTCACCATGGCACCAGACTCAGTGGCTATGGCTCTTCTCACTTCTTCCTTCTCACTTAACACCCTGCTCTTCCTTGTCTCTGAGGCCAGACAGCGTGGTCTCCCCCAGTGGTTTCAATGCACCCAGGCCTTCATCACCACAGGTGCCTTGCATGTTTGGTCCCTTTGCTAGGACAGTCAAGTTCAAGTGTCACAGTCTACTCCCTTGTCAATGCAACATCCAAATGCATCTCCTTAAACCATAATTAATCTCAAGATAAACATGAGAACAAGGCCAAAATTCTAGCTCATGTTATGTGACCATTCTGTGTCCTGTAAAAAATGCAACAACCCCTTTCACCAAAGTCTCAATAGTTGCAGCATTTCTCAAAAGTCAGTCGAAGTCTCCATTGAGTCTCAAAGCAAACTTGTCTGTGTATCCCTACCAAAAAAGAAAAAACAAGTTACATGTTCCCAAGAAAAGAATGGCATTGGGTAACCATTCACATCCCAAAAGGGAGAAATGGAGGATAGAAAAGAATCAGACCAAAGCAAGACCAAAATGCGGCAGGGTGAACAATAAGGTCCATATCTCCATATGCAGCATCCAGGGCACACGGAGTTAGGATGTGAGTCCCATCAAGAGCACATTGGCTGACCTCAGAATCCTTTCTTCAAACTCTTGGTGGAAGCCTCCATGATCCCATAACTCTTGCATTCTGCATGCCTCAAAAACCAGCATCATGTGGACAATGCCAAAGTCTGCCACCAGTGTCAGCAGCAGCCAGACCCCTTGTATCCTGACTCTGGTGACCTCTGAGTGCTGGATGACTAAACACTGTGAAACGGAACCAGGAAGCCAATGGTGTAGGTGGTCTTCTCAAGCAAGAGATCCAGATGCTCTCTTTTCAAAAGAAAATTATACTTTTCCACCCTGAGCCTGTGGTAGATCAGGTCTTGATGATTCTTGATGTGCCCACAAGACAATCTCTCTTCTCATCCTGATTTAAATTATTTGGTGTCATTTTAATGGCACTAACCTCTCAGCAGCCACATCTCCTTTGGCCCCAATTTTACATGTGGCTCTTTCCAGGTCAAAATTTAACTTTTTAAAAATCTTTCTGCTCTGCTATTTGCTCCCAATTCCCACTATAAATCTGTCAAATAAAAGCAGCCAGCAGTACCTATGCCATAGCCTGAATGTTGGGGTGTCTTAAAATTAACTCCACCAAATCAATTAATCCACTACCTTTAAGCTCAGTCTTCTGCAAAGTTTCAGAACATAGACAAAACATAAACTAATTCTTTGCCAGCATAAAACACATATGGCCTCTATGGCAATTCTTGATAGATTTCCCAATCTCATCTGGACCTCCTGAATATATCCTTCATGGTCTGCAATCTTAGCATTCTGATCTTCTGAGCTCTTATCAGAATTACCCATGGAGCTCTGCTTATACTGTTTTAGTTTTTCTTCATCCTGTCCCTCCAAACTTTTCCAAGCTCTTCCTATAAATCAGTTCCAAAAGCTCCTGACCCATATGATCATGGGTTATCATAGCAATGACTCTATTTCTCTGATACCAATTCTTTTTTATTAGTCACTTTTTCTACTGCTGGGACAAACTGCCTGACATCCACAATCAAATGAAGGATAAGTTTATTTTGGTTCACACAATTTCAGAGTTTTCAGTCCATGCTCAGATAAGTTCCAAGGTAGAAACAGGATGGCAAAAGGGCATGGCAGAAGAAAACTGCTCAGCTCATGGTGTGCAAGAAGCAGAAAACAGATGGATAGTCCTCAAGAAGACAGGACCAGGGGCCAGATATAGTCTCAAAAGACACATCCCCATGACCCATTTTTATACACCCAAAGTGAGTTTTACTAATCTAACCATCTCTCAAGCCAATCAACTTGACAGTCAAGTTTTATTGCCACATACACTATCCAGATATGTAAAAATATGTACATTTATACTGATCAGAAAGATTCTATAAGAAATTCTTAATATTTGCTTATGGAAAAACAGAATCTGATTTGGGTACGAAACTTATATACATCTTGCATTTTCTAAACACATATATGCTACATTGTACATGGTTATCTGGATAGTGAAATTCTGGATACTGATGTTTGTAACTTTAAAAAGAATACATTTTTATTTATACTGAGTTTGGTGTTTCTTCTGGTAAATAACTCCTGGGTTCCAGTTTTACATACAGAAGTTTGAAAAGAGCACTAATCAACAATTTTCTAAAATTTAGAACTTAAGTTTTGCCTTTTGAAAGCTCACATCTTAATCTTTAAAAGATAGGGCCTAGATTTGTTTTGTCACATCTGTAGATGTCACACTGCTCACAAAACTGAAGGATATTTTTAGTGATAAATGCATCAGTCCATCAAAAGAGAAAGTACATATAAATGCACATTCACCTAAAAAGCATGATCCCAAAATACATGAAATAAAAACTTATACAAAGGAAAGTAAAAATGAATAACCCAATACTAACAATGGAAGGATCAATACTTCATTTTCATTAGTGTATAGAAGGACCAGTCAGAATATCAACATGTAAATAGAAGACATGAACAACCTTAGACTTGGGAAGTGTGCACAGAGCATCCCCTACCACAGCAGCAGAATGCTCATTCTTCTCAAAAGCATGTGGAATATTTACCAGGATGGGCCAAATGTGGGAGCAACTAAACATAAAGCAATGTGAATCCATATTTCCATGGAAATAAATTAGAAATCAATAACAGAATGAAGGTAACAGATGTGTGAAAATGAAATAATGCCAATTGGTCAAAAAGAAATCACAAAATAAATGAGTACTACTTTGAGTTGAAAACAACATATATACAACATGCCAAAATTACAGCATGCAAATCCTAGTTCTCTAGCGCTGGTCCAGGGAGAGTTTGAGACCAGCACTCCCAGGGTTGAGTTCCTATCCAGCTCCCTAAGACACTGCACTGGGCCCCAGAGGTTTTGCAGGCCCCATTGCACCATGCCCAGCAGCCTTCTTTCAGTCCAGGAGGCCAGGACCGCACAGGGGGACTTTCAGCCCCCTGCTGCTGGCCCAGGGAGAGTTTGAGACCAGTCCTCCCAGCAGATGAGTTCCCACCAAACTCCCTGAAACACAGGTCGGGGCTCAGGAGGTCCTGCAGGCCTGACTGGGCCAAGCTCAGTGACATTCATTCAGTCCCAGGAACTGAGGGTGCAGCAGGTGATTTCCAACACTACCAGGGGAAGCTTGGGAACACTGCTCAAAGCAAGAAATTATAGGAAAATGACAAAATGAAATACCAAAAGGCAACCTCAAATGTCCAGCCCATCCCAAGAAAGCCTAGGAGCCATGTACATAGAAGAAAATAGAAGCTGTACACCTGAAATGAAGTGATATCAACTGACATAAAGAAGCAACTCAGAGAAGCTATGGAGAAACTCAAGTCAGAAATAATTTCCCAGGTAAAAGAAGAAATAATAAAAGTAGTGAAAGAAATAGTGAATGCATCTAGAGAAGACAGTTAAAAAATTAGAGGAACAAAGCAAACAGATAGGATCCCTGAATGAACACTGTAAGAAACAAACAGAATGCATGAAGCAGATTCAAAGAGATATACAGGAAATCAAAAATTCTACTGAAAGTTGCCAAAACCACCTCAACGAAAGTGAAGATAGAATTTCAGACCTCAAAAATAAGATTGCAGCTAGTGAACAGGAAAGGAAAGATCTTTTAAAAAATAGCAAGGAATAAGGATATAACAATTCAACAGCTGCAAGATGATGCAAAGAAAAACAACATAAGATTAATAGGGATAAATGAAAAAGAAGGGGACAGCCCAAAGGATATCAAGAGGCTATTTACAGAAGTAATAGCTGAAAATTTTCCAAACATGAGAATAGAAACTGAGATACATATCAGGGAAGCATATAGAACTCCAAATAGCCATAACCAAAATAAAACTATACCCAGAAATATAATAATCACCATCTCAGAAATCCAACATAAGAACAGAATACTAAAAGCTGTTAGAGAGAAAAGACAGATTACCTATAAAGGGACACCTATCAAAATCACAGCAGACTTCTCAACACAAACAATGAAGTCAAGAAGTGCATGCAGTGAAGTATTTCAGATCCTAAAGGAAAACCACTTCCAACCCAGACTGATGCACCCTTCAAAACTGTCCTTCAAAATAGATGGAGAAATAAGATACTTCCATGACAAAGAACAGCTGAACAACTTCATGATCACCAAACCAACCCTATAAAAAATACTGAAAGACATTCTAGATACACATAGGAAAAAAAACCACCAAGCAAGGCAGACAATCCAACAGAATGGAAAGGTAAAGATACAACAGCAGAAAGATAACATGTCAACAATAAACCAATACAGAACAGTTATAACCATTAATGTAAATGGCCTTAATTCACCAATCAAAATAAACAGACTGGTAGAACAGATCAAAAAACAGCATCCAACCATATGCTGTCTACAAGAAACCCATCTAAACCAAAAGGAAACACATAGACTGAAATTCAAAGGATGGCAAATAATACTTCATGCAACAGGAAACCAAAAAAAGTGGGGGTCGCTATCCTGTTTGCAGACAATGTGAACTTCAAACCAAGAATGATCCGAAGAGATAAAGAAGGCCACTACATACTAGTTAGGGGAAAACGTCAAGAGGAAGAGATAACAATCTTAACTATATATGCACCAAATTCCAGAGCACCTAGCTATACAAAGCAAGTATTAACAGAAATGAAAAATCAAATAAGCAATGACACAATTATAACAGGAGACCTTAACATACCATTGATACAAAGGAACAGATCAACTAGTACAGAAAATCAGCATAGAAATAACAGAACAGAATCACACCTGTGAACAAATAGACTTGACAGACATATACAAAGTGCTCCATCCAACAACATCAGAATATATATTCTTCTCAGCAGTACATGGGACATTCTCAAAAATAGACCATATACTTGCCCACAGAACATGCTTAAGTAAATGCAAAAGAACTGAAATTAACCCATGCAAGTTATTGGGTCATAGTGCCATGAAACTAGAAATTAATGACAAAAGAAACTGCAAAGCCCCCACAAACACATGGAAATTGAATAATACACTCTTGAGCAATCAGTGGGTCACAGAAGAAATTAAACAATATCTACAAGCAAATGAAAATACAAATAAAACTTACCAGAATTTCTGGGATGCAATGAAAGCAGTCCTCAGAGGAAAACTTACTGCACTGAGTTCCCACATCAGGAAAAACAGAATGAACACAAATAAACAACCTGATGCTACACCTCAAACATCTAGAAAAAGAAGAGCAAGCCAAATCCAAAGCCAAAAGAAGGCAGGAAATTATAAAGATCAGAGCAGAAATTAATGCAATAGAGACTAAGAAAACAATACAAAGAATCAATGAATCTAAGAATTGGTTCTTTGAAAGAATAAATAAAATTTATAAGCCCCTGGCCAACCTTATTTTAAAAAGGAAAGAAAAAACTCAAATTCATGCAATAAGGAATGAAAAACGTGAAATCACTACAGATTCTCTGGAAATACAGAAGATCATCAACACTTATTTCGAAAACCTCTACTCTCATAGGATCGATAACACAGAAGAAATGGACAGATTCCTAGAAACATATGAACTACCAAAGCTGGATCAGGAAGATGTAAAACTGCTGAATAACCCAATTTCTATTAATGAGATTGAAAATGTAATTAAGTCTTTGCCAGCAAAGAAGAGCCCAGGCCCACATGGATTCACTGCAGAATTCTACAAGAAATACAAAGAAGACTTAATGCTGACACTCCTCAAACACTTCAATGAAATCGAAAGGGAAGCAATTCTTCCTAAGTCATTCCTGAAAGCAAATATTATTCTAGTACCAAAACCTGAGAAAGACCAAATCTCCCTAATGAACATAGAGCAAAAATTCTCAATAAAATATTGGCAAACAGAATGCAGCAAATCATCAAGAACATTATACACCATGACCAAGTGGGATTCATCCCAGGAATGCAGGGATGGTTCAACATACGCAAGTCAATAAATGTAATCCACCATATCAATAAAGCCAAAAGTAAGAACCACATGATCATCTCTATAGATGTAGAAAAAGCTTTTGATAAAGTCCAACATTCATTCATGATAAGAACCTTACAGAGAATTGGAATAGATGGTCTTTACCTCAATATTATACAGGCCATCTACGACAAACCAACCACCCGCATCACATTAAATGGCCAAAAACTGAAAGCCTTTACCTAATCAGGCACAAGACAAGGATGTCCCTTATCACTGCTCCTATTCAACATAGTACTGAAAATACTAGCCAGGACAATTAGACAAGAGAAAGAAGTAAAAGAAGTAAAGATAGGAAAAGAGGAAGTTAAATTATCATTATTTGAAGATGACATGATACTTCACATAGAAGACCCCCAAAACTCCATTGAAAGACTCCTAGATGTAATAAATAAATTCAGCAGTGTAGCTGGATACAAAGTCAATACTCAAATATCAATAGCTTTCCTATACACTAACAACAAAAACACTGAGAAGGAAATAAGAGAGGCCACACCCTTCACACTAACATCCAAAAAATGAAATACTTAGGAATTAATCTAACAAAAGAAGTAAAAGATCTATTCAGGGAAAATTATAATATCCTGAAAAACAAATCAAAGAGGACCTCAGAAAATGGAAAGACATCTCTTGTTCATGGATAGGAAGAATAAATATTGTGAACATGGCCATTCTCCCCAAATTTTTATACAGATTCAATGCAATCCCAATGAAAATGCCACTAACATACCTCATAGATCTAGAGAAATCACTCCTAAAATTCATCTGGAACCAGAAGAGATCTAGAATAGCAAAGGCAATTCTAAGCAGCAAAAACAAGGCAGGAGGCATCACAGTCCCTGACTTGAAGTTATACTACAAAGCTACTGTAATAAAATCAACATGGTACTGGAGTAAAAACAGATCTGAGGACCAATGGAATAGATTGGAAGATACAACCACAACCACAAACCCACTCAACCATCTTATCTTTGATAAAGGGGCCAAACATGTTCGCTGGAAGAATGATAGTCTCTTTAATAAATGGTGCTGGAAAAATTGGCTATCCATATGCCGAAAACTAAAACTAGACCCATGCTTATCACCATGTCATCAAACTAAAATCTAAATGGATCAAAGATCTAAATATTAAAACTGAAACACTAAATCTATTGGAAGACAAAGTTGGTAAAAATCTTGAAGACATGGGGATAGGTAGAGAATTCATAAACAAGAATCAAACCACACAGGAAATACTTCCCAGAATCAATAACTGGTATCACATCTTATTGAAGAGTTTCTGCATGTCGAAAGAGATCTCCAGCAGAGTGAAAAGAAAACCCACAAACTGGGAAAAAATCTTAGTGAACTGTCCCTCAGACAAAGGACTTCTGTCTAGAATTTATAAAGAATTTTTTAAAAAATCAGACCCTCGAAATTCAAAGACCCAATCCAAAAATGGGCATCCAAGATGAATACACAGTTCTCAGATGAAGAAATACGAATGGCAAATAAATACATGAAAAACTGTTCAGCATCATTAGTCATCAGAGAAATGCAAATTAAAACCACACTGAGATTCCATCTCACCCCACAAAGAATGGCCAGGATAAAAAAAAAAAAAAAAACTACCAACAACAAATGTTGAAGAGGGAAAAAAAGGAACTCTTCTGCACTGTGTAGACTGGTGCAACCACTATGGAGGTCAGTCTGGAGATTCCTCCAAAAGCTGGGTTTGGAAGTCCCATTTGACCCAGCTATTCCACTTCTAGGCATATTCCCAGAAGAACTGAAAACATCATACCACAGTGATATATGTGCACCCATGTTTATAGCAGCACAATTTGTAATAGCCAGATCTTGGAAACAACCTAAGTGCCCATCAACTGAGGAATAGATTTTAAAAAGTTGTGGTATTTTTATACAATGGAGTACTACTCAGCTATAAAGAATGACCACATTGAGATATTTATAAATAAACGGATGCAACTTGAGACCATACTCATAAGAGAAATAAACCAAACTCACATGTAAAAATATCGTATAGTCTCCCGAGTGTGAAAAATGGTAAGAGTACATGAGGTTTTATGGTAATCATGACTCCCCATTACATAGCTTTGAAGCCTTTTAATGGTTTCATTCATCAGTTGGAATGGTTTTAATCTGTTTTGTTTGACTTTATTATGTGTGATGATATGAACAGCTGTTTTGAAGAAAACAAAATATTAAGGAAGCCATTGCTGATTTAATATTGTCTTGCTTTGAAATCCTACCATGCTTTTATTCTTCTATTACCATCGGTTCTATCATGTTGTGTCTTACTGGGATTTTAATATATGTGATAGTATAAACAAAATTTTTATGGAAAATGAGATATTATAATAGCCATTGATCATTTTCTGTTATTTGGTTCAGTATACCCTGTAATTTAATTCTTTCATTCTCTTGAATGGTTTTATACTATTTTGTTATGTTTGATATTATTGTATTTGAAGCTATGCTCAACTATTACAGAGAAAGAGACATTATGATAGCTACTGTTAATATCCGGTTGTCTTATTGTAAAGTGCTGTGTTGCTTATGTTGTTCTATTCTGATCTGCTTTATTCTGTTCTCTTTTATTTTATTGTCTTTAAAATAAAAATTTAAAAAAATTTTAAAAAACAAAAGAAATTACAGCATGCATTGAAAATAATGCTTAGCAAGAAACTTGGCCCTGATTTATTATATTATATTTTAATTATATTATATTTTTGCTCTCACTTTCTTCTCAAAAAATTAGGAAGTTGAGTAACCTACTAATGAACAGTATTAATATTTATAATATTAAACAGTATTAATATTTGTGAGTTATGAAAATATATTTCTTGGATTCGTATTTTCTTATTCATGGTAAGAGGCAACATAAAAATTTCTGTCTCCTTATATTGAGAAGAAATTAATCTTATGCATTATACCCTTTCTGTATAATGTGGGAAATTGAAAATATTTTTCCAGTCCCTAAATTTCAAGATTGTGGCTGCCTGTTAAAACCTTTTATCTTGAGAAATATTTTAAATGTTTTTGACTCCTAATGCTTAACTTCAGTTATTATATTTTCTGCATTATTAAATTTGTTCTGCACAGCCTCACACATTATTATGTGTCAATCTATCGTTTCTAATCTTGGAATGAACTACCCATCTTCTTACTACCAGCCCTAATGTTTTCCTCTTGAATGTTACTGGAATTTTTCACTGGAAGTACTCTGAAATTTCTTAATTTCTTTTAATAAATACATTTTTGATGGAAACATGTCTTCCAATAGTGAAGCAGACTTTTATCAGTCGGTTACTTTTCTTTGTTGATCCCTTCCTAGATTTGTAGTCTAGCATCAAATAGGAGATGAGTTAAAAATGGATGAGACGCTCTGTCCAAACCCGGAGTACCAGGAGACATCACCCTGTTCCCCATGACCCCCAATGAGTCCATACTCCACAGACTACTAATTTGACCTTCCGGCTTACCCTTGACTCTCCACTAACATGGGGGAGGTGTTAGATTGCAAACACATCTTCAGGTTTCCCACATAGATGCCTCTTGCAGATAGGAGGTTACACGAGTCTTCAACTTCACACCATGAGCTCTCTGTTCTGGTGAAATTATTTACTTCCCAGGAGTCACCTCTAATTTGTGCAAATCTTTTCTCCTATTTTTATATTTACTGGGTTCGCTTCCATTGAGATCCTCAAAAAGTAAGCTATGTGTGCGCACTAATGTCACCACACTATGTAAAAGGAAAGGAAAATGAAACATTGCATATGTTGAATCTACTTGTCATGAAACAAGAAAAAGGCACATATCCTGTGGTGTTAATACACCAGCAGAGAGAGTCTCCAGTGTAACAGAAATGGAAGCGGAAATGCTCTAGGGCTGCAGCTGACTTGGAAGCACAAGTTCATGTTATGCACATACAGCAATAATCACATTATTATTACTAACACTATTTAGTATCTTGATAATTAGCATGTGAAATAGAGAACTCTAGGCATATGAGCTGTGAACAATTTCCTTATATTGACAGTTAAGACTCCTGTGGCAGCCCCCCAGAGGAGAACCACATTAGCTCTATTTTGAAGAAGAGAAAGTGAGGCCTAGCAGTGCTAAGCGGGTTGTGTAAAGGCACATGGACCCAGCAAGTAAACGCAGGTCATTTGGACCTGTGTCCTTATCTAGTTATTTCCTGTTTACAAACCCAAGACCACAATGAAGAACGCAAGTGAACTCTGCATCTGAGTCCGTTGTTCTACACCCACTGACAGCCAGGCAGGCCCATTCACCTGTTACAGCCAACATTATCCCAAAGCTGAGAAACTGCACTTCTGATAACCACAAGCTTTGTATCAGGCCAGCGTTGTATCAGGTATAGCTTGCAAATGCCTTCATTCTCTCAACTTTCTTGGTAAAGTGATCATCACAGAACAGGTCAGGAAAAGCTGAGTCAACTGGGTGACTCACCTGGATTCATATAATTTCCTTATCTTTCCTTGTTGCTCTACCCCCGGTTCTCCCAAAAATTGTTTAGTATGATCCTGTATCTAAGGACACAAGAAGAGTAGATAGTTCATGTTTTCTCTCCTGATTAAGGGCTAGATGTGGCATAAACAGTTGGTTCCAGTCTACAGGTTCTGCTCGAGAAGTTGGGTGCCCTGGCCCTCTGGACAACGCCAGCCTGTGGCACATCCCTTCTCATTTTCATCTGCAGTTTCCAAGTGGGAGATGGCTCATGCTGTGGTCTAGAACCTCCTTCAGAGACATCCTCTGGAGCCGGAATGCACAACACAAGGGAAAGAGCCTCAGACGATTTCTGTTCACTTTCCCAGACATTCCCTCTGCACTAAGTGGATCCTGTGAGTGTAACCCTTGAGCTCTTCTTTTTTCCTTTCTTGGTATGCAAACCCTCGTACATGTCCTCATGCTGATGGCCCCGCAGGCTGGGCTTTTGTTTCTGGGCTCTCACATCATCAAGCTCATTATAAGTTGCTATTTGGGCCTCATTACATGTTTTCCAAAGTCTTTGAAGCCATGAGTTTATTCACTTAGAGTTGCAGCTCCAATTAAACTTTCAAAAGACTGTACTGCACAAAAAAAGTCCATAAATAATTGGAGTTGAACATCACTCAAAAGAGAATTCCAAGAAAGCCAGCTTGAGATGCAAAGGGAAGCAAATTTTTATGCTCCAAATATGGGCTCAAATTAAAGGACACATTTTGTATTCCAAACCAATGGAAATGGAAGTTTGGCATTAGGAACACATAAATGATGTTGCCCATGCTTACTCAGTTGGATAATTTCAGACAGTTGGGAGAGGAGAATGGAATCTGTAAAAGAAATTCAAGTTGTAACTGTAAATTATGACTTTAAAACAGAAGTAAATTGATCTTAAAATTACAGTTTCAGAAAACATGTAGTTTTCTGAAACTACTAAAGTGAAACTACTAAAATGGTAATAGGGGCTAAAAGCATAGACTTGGCTGTCCCAGGAGACTCGGAGACTCCGTCCTCTCTCGTCCTCTGGCCAGTTTGAGAGTGAAGGTGTGGGCTGCTGTTCAAGCCCTGCAGGCCTGGATGCACATGGGGAGAGAAAGCTGTCATGGGTATGTTGCAAGGGCTTCATGGATGGGATTTACGGAAGTGTGCTAAGGTTTTCCCACAGGAGAACTGGAAAGTTCTGACCCTGACCTTGAGAAGACATGGAACTTTGCCCTCTACCAATGTCCTTACCTGTGAACTGGGGTATTGAACATAGTCACCCTTTAAAGGTCTCCCCGCTTTCAAATCTGTGATTAGAAGTGCAAGTAGGGATGTGTCCCAGAACAAATTCTTCATCTCATTATAAAATGTGGGCATTTACTGATTAATAATCTTACATTTGATTTTAATATACACGATCAAAATAAAAGTATCCATTTGAAATGTTAAAAACATCACTACTGGGGCTGAGATGCCTGTAGAGCATGCAGGAGGCTGTGGGTTCCATCCCCAGAACAACAAGAAAGAAAAAAGAAAGGAAGGAAGGAAGGAAGGAAGGAAAGAAAGAAAGAAAGAAAGAAAGAAAGAAAGAGGAAAGGAGGGAGGGAAGGAAGATACCACCCCAACCCAAGATGAAAAGAAGTAGGAGAAATAGAAAATGGAAGCAGAGAAAGAGGAGGAGGAGGAGAAATCAAGGCGTTATCTTGACTTCTGCCAATGACACTAGTTCCTTGCAGCCCAGAAATAAAAGCCCTCTGATCCTCACTATGGTTTTTTAGAACTAAGATAACCTCAAGCTGTGAACACATTTGGGTCCCACGTGTAGCAGAAACATATTCCGGGTCTTTAAGGTGGTGGCGCCATGTCAGGGCTGCCTGGGAGTTTCAGTGCCTGCTGGAGTGTCGTGTTTTCAATAGCACCAAGGACAAGAGAAGCACTCAGGTAGGAATCATAGACACAATCAGAGCCCATGAAGACACAGATTATTGATAGATAGATGACAGATAGAGTCGTATCTCTGTACCCACAAGGAACTGGTCCCAGGAGCACCTGCAGACACTAAAATGTTCTAGTCCGTTATATAAAATGTTGTCATACTTGCATAAAACCTACGCACATCCTCCCAGATGCTTTAAGTCATCTTTAAATCATTTCTCATACCTAATACAATGTGAATACTGTGGAAATAGTATTCACTGTCTTGTTCGGGGAATAATGAACATGAAGGAACGTCCATACAAGTTCAGTACAGACATAGTTGTTTATTCTCAGCTGTTTCCAATATTCAGTGGGTTCCACCTGTGATGGCTGATCTTGATTGCCACCTTGATTGGCTTGGGTGAGACCTAGGAGGTTGACAAACCCTGCTTCTGAGTGTTGCTGAGTGAGTCACGGGAGAGGGACCTCAAGGACTCAATCTGCTCCCACCCGCTTCCTCTCCGGTCTTTGCTGCTTTCTGCTGCACAGATGCCGTGAGGTGAGCAGCTTTGCTCCGTCACACCCTTCTGCCGCTAGGTTTCTGTTCTGGAGTTAGCAGACTGGCCACGCCCTGAAAGCTCTGAAACCTCTGAAGCCAAAATAATCCTTCTTCCTCTAAGTCTCGGGTATCTAGTATTTGACCTGAGCAACAGAAAACTACACACCGATGCATAGCAGGCCAACTATATTTGCACGTACATACGTGTATATGTATATTTAAATAATAACAATGAAAGCATCAGTTACCAGGCAACAGCTCCTTACGGAACTCCATGAGAGTCCATCCACATCCCACACAGGCTCTGAGAGAGACACCCCTGTCCAGGCCACGCAGCTAGGACACCCACGGCAATGCCAGAGACTCGTCTCCTCTGTGGCCGTGCCACCTCTCATGGTAGCTAGGCTTCTGCCTACTCCAGACTCCACATTGTTCCATCCCTGACAGTGGACAGGAAAGGACATGAGAGGGAAGAGACAAAGGCTGCCTCAGCAGATCTGGAGGAAAATAGAGACAGGAAGTCAGCCCGGAGGGAATTTGGAGGTCCACGGTGTTGCTGTGGCTTGCAGAGGAGCTAAGCCCGGGGCTAAGAGGAGCAATTTGCTCCCTCCCATCACTGGGCTGCCCTCAACTACTGTCTCAACCACGGACAGAACGTGCTTCCTCCAGGTCTTGACAAGGAAGGAGCAGCATCTCCAAGTCCTCGCACGCACTTCCCTGGCAGCCCCACGGAAGTGACTCAGGACAACGAAAGCCGAGGGTGTTCTTCCCAGAGGGGCCCCCGTCTCTGTGTCACTCCTCAGTGTGGAGTCTGACACCGCTTCCCAGTGCAGGGACGCTCCTTCCCACAGAGATAGATGGTGCCCGGCTTCCCATTTCACCTCAGCACCACTGTGCTTCCACGTCAGCTGCAGCCCTAGAGCATTTCCGCTTCCGTTTCTGTTACCCTGGAGACTCTCTCTGCTGCGCTCCACGTAGGCATATTGAAATGTCACTGTTAATGAGCTGGAAAGGAAACAAGGAAGAGATGCCAAACTCAAGTCAGAGCTCTTGCCCAGGTGGTGGTGAGAACAGATGGAAGAGACTCGTGTGGAGGAATCATGAGGCCACCATCGTGCTGTTTCCTGGGAGACTGCAGAATGGGGCAGCGCTGGAGAGGTCCCCAAGTGCCACCCATGCTTGCCAGATGTGGTCCTGATTCCCAAGGATGAGGAACAGGTTCTACAGTTAGAGATACAGACACAGCAGCAAAGCTTGGAGAACATATTTTCTTGGTGTGTTTTGGGGGCAGCTTGAAACCAACTTTATTGCAGGCGTTTCCAAAACCTCACAAATGAAATGAGACCACACCCGTTGGTTTGAAGGCTCTCCAGTGGGAAGGAATAGCAACTTGGCCTTCCGTGGATGAGGAAAATATAAAATATGACTCTTATTCTTAGCAGGTTGAACCCTATCAAGTAGAACTGTAAGCTTCTATTTCCTTCCTTTACCAAGGGTAACTAGGGAACATGCATCATTGATGATAAGACAGTTTGATTTTACTTTTCACTTAGCTTTATAATCCATTGACTACCTTGGGCCAAAGGGATCACCTCATCCCTTAAATTGTACATATGACCATGTGTTTGTATGTGTGAATATACGTATGTAATCAATTAAACCAAAAGCATAAAGAGACCTGCCCAGGCCTTGACTGACAGCAGGCACAATGTCCCCCAGTGCACACTGGGGGTGTGCAACACCCCTAGGGTGTGTGTCTTTGACCTTTGAGCTGGTGACCAGCATTGAGGGAGCAGCCGGTAAGTACTGAGGCAAGAGCTTGGAGTCACCAGCGAAACCACCAGCATCAGCTCAGCCCTATCCTTTCCTTACCCCCAGAAGGGCCTTGCTCAATTGCATCCCAAGACTCAGTAAACCCTAAATTCTTTTTTTTAAACTTATTTAAAGAGAAAAACAAAGAAAACAACCAAAAAAAATGGAAAAAGGGTAGCAACAATACAGAATTCCAAAAGCAAAACTAAAGAACAACAACAAAACAAACACAAAAAAAAAAAAAAACACTAAGAAATCTGCCACTTGATAAGTTACATACTGTCATCCTTGGAAATAGTTGTTCAAGTTACAAAATTAAAGCATACAAAGTAGACATTCAAACAGTGAGACTGTTAACAGTTCAGCTCAACAATCTAACAAAAACAGTAATGTGGTCATCTATCTTACACACTTAAACATACATGCAGTTATATGCTTTAGAGCACTTTATTTTCCTCTCTCTCTCTCTCTCTCTCTCTCTCTATATATATATATATATATATATATATATATATATATATAAAATTTTATTTTAAGGGGGTAAAATTAAACACAACAAAACAGAACAGAATGGGACATAAGAAAGCATAAATTTCAAAGCTAGACAACCCGAGATCTTTACTATCTGTCATATTGTCTCACGTTCTCTTCCAAATGGTTGTCCATATCTTTGC
>PVJX010029443.1:0-22938 GCA_004027295.1 Dolichotis patagonum
AAAAACCATTCAAATCTCATGTTTCATATTGACTTTTACTTCTAGACAAGGTTGCTGCTTTCAGAATGCATATGTGAGGGGGTGCCTGGAATTATACCTCTTCCAAGGAGATCACCCCTGAGGACACATCACTATTTAATTCAGTATTCATGTAGCTCTGGAAACAGACCAGAGACCATATATATGGTAGGTCATTTGCTGATCTGCTGGGCCCTTCTTAATCCAATGAGGTTGACATATCAAGATTAATGGTCTTAACAGCACATTCCTAGCTCTGAGTATCTACTGTACGCTAAAGAGTATGAAGGATACTGAAAATTCAAACACCAAAAAGGAGCCAGGTGTGGTGGTATGTGCCTATACTCTAGCACGTAGGAGGCTAAGATAGGAAGACAACTACAAGTTCAGGCTCAGGCTGGGCTACATAAAGAGATCCTGTCTCAATATCCACTAAAAAGCACTTGGCAACTCTCACTGAATTCCCACAACATTTTTATTGCAACAAGAACATGTTGGCTTTTCTAATTATCTCAGAGAAATGAAAAGAAGAATTTGTTCCTCAAATAAGATAAATCGCCACCAGTTTTAAACAAAGTGGGAGCTTCAAAAGGACACAAAATGAGAAAATCCATACAAATGACTCAATTCTTTTTGGTGGTTACTGAAAATAAACCAGTGACAGTCAGTACAATGCCAGAAAATGTAAGCAGGTTCTTCAAGAAATGTGGAGGTGTCTTCTAATGAGAGATTATTTCTTCATATCGCATTGTCATCCTCATTCTAGAACTGCCTGAACTCTCTTTGGCCAGCCAGAGAAGAACATTTCAGAAAACAAAGAAAACTTAGAAAATATCTCACATCAACAGACTCAGTTATCACTTTCCTGTAAGGGTCACAGCACATACACTGGGAGACCAAACTACTTCTGAGGAAGCCAAAGCTTCAGTTATTTTCATAATCAGGCCCATGCTTGGGTTCTTTTGACTGGCCTAGAGTAGTCTCAGAGAAAAATTAAGAGTTGACTCTGTGTTCTAAGTTTCTTATAATTCATAGTACAACTATGATTTTATTGTAAGAAAAACAGTTTTTTAAAACAAGAAGTACTAAATACTGCTTGGGTAACAACTGTCAGCCCTGGAAACCTTAATTTTGAAAAATAATTGGCTTGTCTCACAAAAGTCAGAGAGTCTTGGACTTCAATCAAGCTCTTTCTGATAAGATATAGTAAGAACTCCTGTGCTATGAGATTTGGGGGACAGCTCTTTCTTCATTTAACTCATGTTTCTACATCCAATTTCTCCTGGAATAGTAGTATTATTCCTATTGTTTTCAGCTTTTACTAATAAAGGCAGAAAAACACCTAACGTTCTTGCATATATCATGTTGTCCTTTTGAGGAAACAGATATGATCTACTGGCACAAGGGAAGTACTTCAGCATCAAACAGAAACACACAGATCAGCACCTGAGCTAATATACAATGCTGCAGAAACACTTAGGTCAAAATGATTATCACAGGAAGCTGATTTGGATAATGTTACCAAATTCCAGCTCCACAAGGATGGACTACCAAGTCGGTCGTGCCTGTTTGAAATGGTGTTTACTACAGAATACACACAAGCAAGCAGTGTGTGTTCCTCAGACTCCAGCCACATCTTTCTATCTCTCAGTGAAGCTGCACATGCGACGAGACACGGCTGACCAGCACTGTGAACCAGACAGCCCAGGTTCAATATCTGTCTTAGCTGCTTTTCTCATTGCTGAGACAAAATACCTGATGGCCCAAGTTATGGAAGAAACGGTTCATTTAACACAGTTTGTAGCAGTTTCAGTCCATAAGTAGCTGGCTCCAAGGCAGGCTGGCATCACAAGGGAGACTAGGACAGAAGGTAGCAAAACAACAAGGGACAACCACAGCTCTTTCTCCCTTATGTCTTATCCAGATTATTTAGGGCAGGTAGCATTCACACTCTTAATCCCAGTGTCCTTGATCCTAGCATTGCACCCTGAATCAGTCCCACTTCACACACTCTAGATTTAGCCATTCCTGAAAAAGCCCACCTATTATTACATGAGGCTTTGGGGGGCCACCTAGACACAAGGCATAACAATGCTGCATGCTGAACAAGCCTGTTGGTGACATCAGGTTGAACTGACAGGGACCTTTTCCTGCTGAAAATAACTGGGTATGTATGTATGATACTCATCATGCAGTCTCCTAGGAACTAAAACCAACACTAATTTATGAATTGAAGGTCAGGGAAAGCGCTTTCATGTCTGAGACAAGAACATTTATCAAATCAATGCCACACTGACAGTCCCTGTGACCAGGACTAGAATTGGCATTTCTCCTCAAACTAAAGGGTACCTCCAACTCCAAGCCTTCAGGTAACTTTCCAATCAATGAGAGTAGCTCCAAAATCAAGTTGTCCTTGCCCTCTACAAAGGAATAGAATCTATCTCAAGACTAATGGGTAAGATTGAAAGTCACTCTGCTGGGGCTGTAGGTATACCTCAGGGGCAGAGTATATGCTTAGTATGCATGGGGCCCTGGGTTCAACCCCAGTACAGCCAAAAAAGAAAAAAGAAATCACTCCTCACAGTTGGGAATCTAAAAAGTTATTTCAAGAATGAATTTGTTTTGGGTGCTAGATGCAGAAGTTCCAGGAACTGCCTGGAAATTTAAGTGAGAATCTTATCTTTATGGACTATTTCATCTGGAATATCCTCTCACCCTGACCTAAAAAAATTATATCTTATTGATGGTGTTGATAAATCCTCAGGGATGGTGTGAAACTGTGAATAAGCTAGATTGTGATGTTGCCAGGCAAGTCTGCTCTGGGTTTCTACTTGTTGCATCTCCGCTTAAACTGTAGATAAAGTCATCTTCAACTTCAGATAAAATTCAATTCTTCATATTAGTTCATGATCTACTGCATGATCTACAAAGCCCTGCCTACCTTTTCCACCATACCACACCACACATTGCCTACTAAATGTACTCCAGACATACTTTTTACTCTTCAGACATCCAAGCTCACTACCACCCCTGGGCCTCTGCACTTTCTGCTCCTCCACCCAGAGTGCCTTGCCCAATATGCTGACTCAGCTGGCTCTATCCAACCTTCAGTCATGCAGCGAGGCCTCCCTAACTGCTCTTGTCTAACTTGGATGCATTCAAGGAGGCCCATTATACCTATAGCATCACCTTGCCATGCCTTATTTGCTTTATCACAAATTCTGACTTAAGTATCTGATTTGTTGTGTTCTGCTTCCCTGGAAAAATGCAAGGGAGCATAGGGACTTTTTCAGTCTGGCTCATGTCTGTCTCTCCAGTGTCCATAAAAGTGTCTGGTACATAGTAATGTTCAATAAATATTTGTTAGATAAATGGAACAATAAATTAATCAATCCACGTCTTGGAAAACCTACAAAACTTTACCTCCCTGGGTAGAAAATCTGTTTTAGAGTATGTGACATTCAAGCAAATCTTAAAGAGACTGATGTTACAGAATTTCTTTTAAACCATTTGCATCCAAAACATTGGCAGCTGGTTATTGTGTGTGTGTTCACATCAAACAGGGCAAAAGCAATGGGAGACTTGCTGAACAAACAGTCAGTGAGAAAGAAACTTCCTGAAAGGTCTGCATTAATGAAGCAGCTTATGGGGGGAAGTCCCTTGAAACACTGTCAGTGTTGGTGATGCAACTCTCATAACTATGAAGTTAAGGGGTAGGGGTGGGAGTAAAAATCGCCAGCATTCCTCCGTGGTTGAAATAAGAATTCCCTGAAAGGCTTAGGCTGCAAGTCATGGAGTGCTCTGGGGCCTGAGTCTTTGTTCTGCCCCTATCTCCAGCTCTAATGAGGTCTTACAGAAAAAGTAGATCTGCCTTTTAAGAAAATTTCCTCCCAGCCCAGAAACTGGAAAATGCATCCAAGTCTCACTAACTGGTACTAACAAGCAAGAGACAATAAATGAAATCTTTAGCTAATTCAGAAGCATCTTCTGCTAACCTTTCTATGATTTAATAATAAAAAACTACTTCCATTTCTATAGCATTTGATCATTCATCATGGCGTTTTCACATTTTATCATCTCCTATGAATCTCCAGTTCCCTGGGAGGCCAAAGTTAGCATCATCATTTTACAAATGGAGACAACCGAGGCTTAGAGTGATGAGGAATCTGGCCTGGTGTCCTAAATGGGAGCCCCAAGGGGAACACAGGTAGGACCCTCTGACTCTGTAGAGGAGGGTTAACTCCGAGCCTGTGCCTGCACCTGCTCCCATAGCCAAGCTGGGGCAAGTGTAAGCAGGAATGACCTGCAGGGCCCCATACTCCGCCTTCTGTGTCAGGGATGGTGTGAGGTTCACAGCTTGGCAAAGCCATACAGATGGCTTCCTCTGGTTAGTCCTAGCAAGCACATTTCTCATCAACAAAACCAGAACACAGAAAGGCCCCAAAGACAGTCACGGCCTCTGCTGTTCCTTTGGCAGCAGCCAGACCCAGGCATTTCCAGCCACTCAGGTTATTCTGGCTCAATAGTTTCCTGCAACAAGGTGCAGACAAGGATTAACATGCATGTGAGAAAGGCCTGGACAGGTCAGGCCCATCCCTACATGCCCCAACAATGGGAGACAGGACGGTACACTGTGTGGGTGAAGATTCCTGGTCTTCTAGCCAGTTTGATCGCTTCACATCTGGATGACACCACAGGCAAGTTACTTAGCCTATGCCTTGGTTTCCTCATCTAAAAAAAGAAGATAGCAGTATGGACTTCATGGCCTACTGTGGGTATTAAGTGATCAGACACCTGTAAAAACACTTAGAGCAGTGTCTAACACTGTTAAGGGCCTAATAAATGTTATCTGTTGCCGTAATTGCTCATTTCAGATACAAGGCTCTTGAACAAAGGATGGGAAGAAATGTGCAGGTGCAGTATGCTTAACATTTCAGAGAAATGAACAAAGGAGATGAGACGCCAAATATAAAATGAAAAACTCACCAAGAGAGACAGAAAAACTTCACTGTAAGCATCAAGCTCACTCTAGAATCAAGGCCTTTGCACTATCTCCTCTGCTTATAAAGTTCTGCCCCCAGCTCCTCCCATGGTTCAAATGCCCCTCCTCAGTGGTGATTTTCCCCACTCCATCATGGCACCCCATGGTGCTATTCCCAAGGTATTCATCACTATCTGAAATGACCATGTGTTGCTGACTACCCTCCCTCTCCAAATATTGACTCCACGAAGCAGGACGACACCTCTGTTTTCACTCTCCCCAGAACCTAAAACCACATCTACCACATAGCAGATGTTCATTAAGATTTCATGACTCAATTGTTGAACACTGAACCGAGTCTTTAAAGAACAAGAAAATTTTCCAGATGGAGAAAGGATGTACTAGGTAGGGAACCATAAGGGCAAATGTGTATCTGGCCTGAAGTTTGGCCTAGGGCTGAGGCCCCAAAGACTCTCTGAGGCCAGGCTGACACACTCCCATGGTGTGAGCTCCACAGTGCAGCACAGACTATTTATTCTCTGACCTACATCAGTTTGTCTACAGGCAAGCATTCAGACAGTTTAAGCAGGCAACTGCCACAGTATTCCCCGCTATTCTCCCCCATAGGAGGGGCAGGGGCTCTCCCGCTACCAGCAGGCATCTGCCTGGAATGAATGGAGTGGAGAAGATTCCTAAATCTTCATCCTCTTCCTTAAGAAAAAGAATGTATAAACACATTTGTCAACCTTGTCACACCATGGCAACAAACTGGAGAGATCTGAAGAAGCCTGAGGTGTGCTAGGAGACCTCTTCCCAGCCCAGTCTTCACAAGGAAACTCACTTGTAGTGAAGAGCCAACATCAGAACATTTCGATCAGGGGAACAATTTGAAAATTAACAACTGTATTAGCAAAGAACTTACATTTTAGTTGATTTTTGCATCGATGGAGAAATAAGGATTTGTAACATAAAAATACATACAAACGGAATCATCCACTCATCAAACATTTATTAGATGCATACTCGATACCAGGCATTAAGATATAGCTACAAATAACTCAAAGACCATTTCCTGAAGGCAGTCACAGGCTAAGTGTGACCAAATAAGCAATGATCAAGTTTCCTTGAGACAAATCAATCAAAGAATAGTAGATCATATGGTAAGAACTGTGATCAAAACAGCAACTGACACTTTTTGAGAATTTACTCATTGAATCCTAAGAAACAGATGAGGCAGTGTTACTGTTGCCTGCATTTTACAAATGAAACAATTAAGACATGGAAAAGCTGGGTCACTTGCCCAAGGTCACATAGCTCACTAGGGCCACACAGGTTGATTGCAGTACCTAGTATCAAGTACCAAGAAGACCTAGTATCAAGAAGAGTCCACCACTCAGTGTTCAGCATTTTTCTCATCCTCAGATCTAGTGACATCTTGGACCTGATAGGTCTTCATTATCTGCCCTGTGCATTATTGGAAATTGAGGGGCATCAATGGCCTCTATTCACTTGATGCCAGGAGCAACTTTTTCCCCTTTTCACTCTTGTTGGGTCAACCACAAATGCCTTGACATTAGCGAGTGTCCCTTGAAAAGTCTCCACTGTAAGAACCACTAGGCTCCAGAGCCACTAGACTGGGGAAAGAGGATGCTTAAGGCACCTGGACAGGAAGTGAGACATCAGTTCTGGGCCATGACAAGGCTGAGTGTGGCTGGTAGTTGGGGTGCATTTCAGGAAATGGCAAAGTCTAAGCCTACAGGTGTTAACAATAATCAGATCACACAGGAGCCTCAGAGTCCACAGTATGAATTTAGACAATCATTATGATGATAGGGAGCCTAGGAAGCACAGTAGCTGAAATAAATTAGACTTAGGGCTCAGAAATATGAAAAAGGAAGCAAGTTTCTTCTATAAGGAAATTGGAAAATATAGTGGCAAGAAATGGTGAGAGCCATAATAACACCTATCAACAAAACTGGTACCTGACCAAAAAAGCAATGGTATAAACATAAATTCGGAGACTTCCGAGAAGTTAGGAAAAACATGAAGTTGAGAGCAACTGGGAAGATGTACCAACAGGCCCAGGCGGGGTGGGGTATGCTGTCCAAAGTTAACAAGAGCCTGCAGACCTGGGAACCTGGACGGACAGAAATGCCACCAACAGGGACAGGAAGCACAAAGGAAAAGGTGAAGGTTCAGGAGCAACAGCAATGCACTTTGCACATGCTCAGTGTGAGCTGCCAGTGAGGAAGGCCACTCACGTGGCGGTCACTATGCAGCTGAGAGAGCCATGTCTTGGATCTAGGAGAACACCCTGGACTGAGATGTGTACTGAGTGCATGAGGTGTGTCTGGTGTAGTTTGAAAACAACTAGTGAACTCAGTTACCCAGGAGAGATGGATACAGTGGGAAGTGAGCTAAGAACAGGACTCAGGAATCACCAGTGTTTATGAAAGATTGGGAGGAAAAACAGGACCCGGACATGACAGAGATATTGGGAGTCCATGTCTGCAACCAAAACCAGTACAAAGGAGAGAACATCCATAAAGAAACCAAAGGAAGACTGGGCTGGAAGAAGTAAATAAGGAGTGTCCAGGCCATCCACTTTCACTATATTCATAAAATTCCATGAGAAAAGTATAAGGAACCGCCATAATGTAAGCAAGTATATTTCTCCCAATTTTGATTGTTGAAGAGACAACTGAATCCAACACACTTACTTAATTCATTTGTGTTCTCACTGAGGTTAGAAAACAACTGCAGTATCAAAAAGCTGCCAAACTCATGATGGCTGAAAAAATTAAAATCATGACAGCTGAACAGGATGGGCAAAGCTAACACTTGGAATATAAATTCCAAGTTCCATCCAAATTACTTTCCATAATAAATGTGTAAGCTTATACTTTTGAAAGAGCCCAAACTTGATCCTTGTTTATGCAGAAAGATTCTGTTGAACCCTGGAGGGTTTTACTACGAGATACACAAGTATGTTTCCAGAATATAAGGTCTTATTAGAGCAACACTTCACATAGTTGCAGGCTCACTTGGTACCTGTTTATTTCTCAACACTTATTGGCAATCTATGCATGCCTGGCTATTTGTCCATCACTCAAAATGAATCTGTTTGAGTGAGCCATTATGATGCAACTCCACAGCGCTCAAGAAGTTGGTAAAAATCAATTTTGAGGCAGGAGATACACAGGCACCCCAAAGGACAGAAAAACACACAATGCAGGTTTGCTCTTCCAAGATTTCTGTGGAAAAACACATGCATTCCAGAACCCAAAGCTCAAGTCATTCTGCACACAAAATTAGTTCCCAATGCAAAGCCTCGCAACTACATAACCTAAATCCATGGGGTCTTACACAACATTCATCTTTTCCCACCAACATCTTATATTCTGTTCTGCTGTATTTTTAGATCTACAGATAAATAAGGTAAGAAGCAACATAAGCTTAAAATCTCTTATCCCTGGTTTAGATATTCACCATGCCACTGTCTGTGCCTGACAAATCAGAGTCATGTGGTTAAATGTGCAAACAATTACTCAATTTAATTTCATCATGCAGAAGTTGAAAAACAAGCTGTAATCACAGTGGATGCTGTTCATTTTATTCCAAAAGCTACCATCTTTTATGTTCCTGATTGGATTTCTTTCTTGCACACAAGAGGAGGGGCTGACTTGGAATTTGTCCCGAGGCTTCCACACTAAGCATGCGAATTCGCAGGGGACTGAGAGGATCATGTCTCAACAAGGAGGCAGCTGGATCTCTCCTAAAGGAGTTGATTTTAGCTCTTTCAGAGACAGGGTCCAAGCTAAATCATGGTCCAAATCCTCATACTGAACAGTTGCCCATCTCATTTGCAGAGTAGCCTGGCACTTAGATGAAGAAGGCTCCAAGCACCATCCCAGGTTATATTTGGAGTGATGTTTAAGAGCACAGGTTGTAGGAAACAGACCAGTGACACCACCCCTCTGTGCCTCATTTTTCTTATCTGTACAAAGGGAAAAAAAAGAACCTACATTATAGAGTTAACATGAGAAATAGGTAAGAGTAACATGGTAAGTGTTTTGTACAAGCCCTGATGTAGCTAATAAGTCCCTGAGGTCATTAATATTACCTAATCTGGGATAAAAAAATTTGCATATAAGTTATCCATGGATACATAACAATAACCTCAATGGCTTAAAGCAGTAGGCATTTATCACCTCCATTTCTGTGTGTCAGAATCCTAAGCCTTCAAGCTGCTCTCAGGCTGCAATCAAGGCCCCAGCCAGTGTCCCTGGGAAGCTCGGTGGAGGTGGTCTACCCTAAATTTATTTCCTTGGTTGTTGGTAGCACTCAGTTCCTCAGGGATACTGACTGGCCTGAGGCCTTAGTTTCTCGAGACCAAAACTACTCCCCCACCCTATCCCCACCCCTCTTTACCTCAGGATGCAGGCCCCTTGGGGTACCTTACAACAGGGCCAGCTTCCCCAGGAGTGAGTGAATGAGGGAGCAAGAGAGGGCACCCCAGACAGAAGCCACACTCCGTGTAATCGAATCTCAGAACTCATATCCTACACTTCCGGTGCTTTCAATTTTCTGGATGTCACTAACTCTAGCCCACCCTGGAGACTGGATTACACAGGGGACGAACATCCGGATGAACATCTATCTTAGAAGCTTACTGATAGGAAATAAAGGGTCAGCATCTTCCCAGGGTGTGCCCCCCTTCCTTCATTCTTTCTCTCAGCAGACGTGTGAGCACTGACCCTTTGCGGAGCACTACACAAAGGCCATGAAAATTTCTGAAAGCAAATAGACATGTTTCATTCTAGGCTGTTATCAAGAAGTCTAGAATTCAGCAGGGGAAATATATATTTAAAAAATAAGGCAAATTATCATTGAATTAAAGTAGTGACAAATGCCATAAAGAAAAAGTACAACTTATAAAATTACAGAACAAATGTATCTCCTCCAGATTCCAGGAAGGATTCCCTAAGGAACAGAACCAAGCTGAGATCAAAAGGATGAGGAAGAATTAACCAGCCAAAGGGAAAAGTAGGAAAGAGAACAGAGGCTCAGACGCACAGAATCAGAGCGTATGATGGCCAAGAAGATGACATATCTTGCATAAGACAGAGGCTCTGTAAACAGAGAGACAGTCAAACATGTTTGTGCACGTAACATTAAATGGAAAAGTTTCCAATTGGCTATTTTCAAGGAAATTTAATTTACAAAATATGATTCAAAGATATCTGTCCTCCATGGTTTGAATTAGACCCGCAAAAAACTATCCAGATAAATCGAGTTAGTAAAATTCACTTTGATCTTGGACCTTCCAGACTTCTGAACTTCTAGGGCAGTGGTGGCGAACCGACAGCACACATGCCACAGAGAGCTGTGTGTTATCACTGAAAGCTCTAAAAGGTTCACCATCGCTGTTCTAGCATCCTAGGAGGCTAAAGGTTTTTTTTTTTTTAATAATGTGTCTATAAAGACAATATTATAGAGTTAGATACACTGGCCCAACCAAAATCAGATTTCATTCCACTGGCTTATTGCTAACAAGAATACACTCACTTAGAATAATGAAGACTGCCTTCTCATTCCATTTCATTATACTCAATCAATTTTTCCATAAATAATGTCGCTATATGACTCTAAAGAGTTCAAGAGAATGGCAAATGCGGATACAGAGCAGAAACTAGACTGAAACACTCAAAGAGGCTTTTTTTTTTTGATACTCAAGGTTAGAGAATAGGCTTAGAAACAGATGCAGCTTGGTGGGTGTTTAAATAAAGACCTCTGCTCCAAGCCATTCAAATTCTGCACAATGCTCTCGCCTGCTTACCAGCAAACTGCAGGTTCAAGTATCAAAGAGCCACAGAAAAACACATTTGGAAATCTAACACAAATGTACAGGAAAAGAAACCAGTGCGTCCGCTTTATATACTTGCTGAAATACTTAAGACAAAGGGCCTGTGTTGTAACACTATCAACAAAGGACCATTTTTCCTATCTATGCTGAAAAACCCCAAGTACTCCATCAGTAGTCAGGACACACGTAACAACACGATTAACGTTTAAGGCTTGGTAATACCATATTTATTATGCTAAAAAATTAAGAGTCAACCATATGCTAGCTGTGGGAATAACAGACCTTCAGCCTCACTCTTCGAAGACTTAACACCAGGATGGAATTCCCAAGGTAAAACCCACAGACAGAACAAAGCAGGAGCGATCAAAGTTGCATGCTTTCCTGGGGTAAAAAACCACACAGAGTTAACACCAGGGGAGACGGGCTGCATACACGTGCGCATGCACGCACACCTACTGACAGTCTGCGCATCACCCACTGGACTGCAACTAAGGTACAAGCAGAAGGGAAGTCAAGAATGATACAGCAGAAAAAAACTACTTAATCAAATAGTTCGTTAAGCTTTTAAAGTAGTTTTGGGAAACTGCAGGAGGTCAGAAGGCCCTAAATTTAGAGTCTGTAGGCTGGCAAAACAAGCTTCTGGCTGGAAGTTGAAAGAACTGGATTCCAGCCTCAACTAATTAACTCTTTGGCCTTTCACAAACATCTTCAATCAATCAATTAACAAGTAATTATTGAGTAGCTATTATACATCTGGCTCTGAGGACTGGGTGGGGCTGGTACAAAGGAGGCCCAGATTCCACTGCTTACCCTCAAGGAACTTAACATTTTAACTCAGGAGGAAAAACAAATGCATAATAAAACCTCGGCTTTCCAAACCCTGCAGGAATAGTTCTGCCACTCAGTCCTCAGAGAGCTGGAAATTAAGCATTTCAGTATAAGAGATTTTTAACCCTCACTCTGTTTAAGATGGCAATCTTTCAAAAATATCTGTGTCATAATTTCCAAAGAGTTGTTCTAAAGCACAAATACTGATTCTTCTGGATATGAATTATAAATACAGAAAAATATGTAGGCTGGTCTCATGGCTCATGGTCAAATAACCTTGGGAAACAATGGGCAGAGAAGTTAAATTGGTGCTTAGAAGACTTCTCACAGCCTTTTAAAAATTATTCCTCAACAGATGAATGATAAGGAAAATGTAGTATTTATATACAATGGAGTACTATGCTGTCATAAAAAAGTGAATTTGAGGCATTCATAGGTAAATGGATACAATTTGAGAACACAATGTTAAATGAAATAAGTCAGACACAAGCTCAAATATCATATAGTTTCTCTTATATGACAAACAAACAAAAAAAGAGCAACATATACGCTAAACTGTTTTAGTTATACTACTGTACTTTACATTGTTGGAAGTTTTGTGTCATTACCTATTTCTTCTTTGTAAAAATCTTTTTGGTTTCTGTCTTCTACTCAGAGTAGCTACCTTGAAGATGATTTTATGGTGTATAAACTATTGTAGGTCTCATCATTTTGTTATGAAATTTTATTTTTTTCATAAAAGAAAAAAATGTGTAAGCAACTGCAGGGTTACACACCTGTAAGCCCAGTGATTCTGTAGGCTGATGTAGGAGGGTCCCCTCCTACATCAGCCTAGGCAGGGCATGTACAAGGCCCAAAATTTAATCCTTCATTACTCCAAATGACAAAACAAAACCCTAATGAGTATTATATATAAAGGGGGCACATTATATCCTTTTCCAGGGCATCAGCTCATGGGATGAAAGTTCAGCACAATATATCTGGAAGGACTGTCACACATACCCATTTGTCTTAAAGTAACTGCTGCCAGTGGCCCAGGATTATCTCCTCCCAGGCCTTGGTCACGGCCCCGGCCAAACTTGGCATAATGAGCTACTTGTGGGTCACAGCTTCGGCCCCCACTCAGTCACACTCCATTGAAGGCAAACCCACTTAGGCTCCTGCAGAAGGGGGCATTCAAAGTAGCTCACCCTGAGGACTCCTGTGTGGACCCAGAGGTTGGCTGTCACCACCTCCCGAGGCTGGGAACACTTTCCCCAGTCACCCCTCGAAGTTCCATCTCCTCTGGAAAGACTCCAGCCCACAGCGACCTCACTGTGTCCCATACTGAGCACAGAGGACTATGCAATGTATCCAGCACTTCCCAAGCGCAGACCGGACACCACCTGGGGTGGTTTTTACGTTCACTGCCCTCTCGGGCCACTTCCTCTCCAGGAATGTGTAGTGCCTGAGAACATAGACACTCAAACATTTGCTCATCCATCAAGACAAATTTAAAGAAACAATGCAAGGTAATGTTATGAGAAGAGGTTGGTAAGTCAGCCTGGCAGTGCTGCTCCCACCATAAAAGCTATGCTGGTGGCCTTGCACATGGCACGGTATGGCAGGTGAAGCTGTCCCCTAGCTATGATGTTGGTATCAGTTATAAGGCCAAAACTCAAGCGAGGTAAAGCAGGCCACACCTGCTAAAGCTTCTTTCTGAAAGTGTGGCTGAGAACAGGCTTCGCTGGAGTCTGTTGTCTCCAAATCCAATCTGATGGTGAAGGCTGCCCAGGAGTGGGCAGCGCCCTGCATGCAGCCCGTGGAGGCTGCCCATAACAAGCGCACCAAAACCAGCAAGCAGGTGGGCCCTGGGGGTACAAAAACATCCTGATCTCTCTCCCGCCGGTACTGGAAAGGAGGATCTGCCCAGAGGAAACTGCCTATGGCTGTGAAATGTCCCCATCCTCATGGGAATCAAAGCACCAGGGGAGTTAGGGGCATGGGCACCAGAAGCAGACCAGCCAGGGCTCTAACGTGATTCAGCTTCTGTCCTTGAACATATTAGTGAACAATCTGAGCCTCGGTTTCCTCCTGTGTACACAGGCCTGAAAATAGGATTTTGTTTTATAGGATTGTTGTAAGATGAGGGATAATGACACAGAGTGCCTGGCACAGCACTGGGTACATAGTAAATGCTTACTAAACATTGGTCTTATTAGATTTAATTCTCAGCTCCCCAACCCCAGCTGACACTCCCACACAGAGGATTTTAGACTTTATTTTGGGTGGTGAAGTTTCAGAGTAGCCACCAAGTCCTTGCAGTCCTCCAAAAGTGTATGTTAGCTGCTCTTCAGCAGTCTAAGCAGTGATGGATGATGTGTGTTCAAGAGACATTCTTTTTCACATAGTTAGGTTTATCTATTTCCCTGTTCACCTCATCAAATTATAAACAAGGTCTAATTACATGTATGTTTTCTAGCTTTGCCCCTCAACAGCTATGAGGATGTGGGCAGTTTCCTCATGGTAAAAATAAACACAATGAAAGACCCTACTTCATTCAATTGCTGCAAGGCTGTAGCAGAGATGTAAGTACAGTGAAGTACTCAAAGCATGGTAACTCCCCATGAGCAGTAGCCACTGTTAGGTGTGGTTATATTCACCAGAGTGAAGAGAAAGCTCCACCATCACTGCTTAGACTGCTGAAGAGCAGCTAACATACACTTTTGGAGGACTGCAAGGACTTGGTGGCTATTCTGAAACTTCACCACCCAAAATAAATACTGATGGCTCCTGTGGCCATCAGTGTTTGGCCAGCTGGGATCAGTACTGGCCAGCTGGGACCAATAAACAGCAGATCAGACCCATGACAAAGTGCAGCAAAGCCCAGGAGGCGAAGGTTCAGCAGCAAGAAAACGAGCATCTCCCTTGAGCCAGAGGTGTCCTAGGATTCTCTCCTCCTCCTCTCAGCAGGGAAAAGACTGAGAACAAGGTGATCAGGGAACTCTTCAGCCCTGCAATCAGCAGAAGGGTAATGACATGTCATGAGGCCTGCAGGCACAGAGAACAACAGGGCGGAGTGATTTAGTCCAAGTACACTGGGCGGGAGAGGGAAAGGGAGCAGCTGATAAGGACGAGTAGAAATGCAAGTGATGACAACGTCCTTTGCAAAGTGTGCACTAGAGTCAAACTCCACTAAGGAAGTCAACCTGCAAGCCAGCTCTTTTAAAACCACCACCATGAATTCATGGGAGGGGACATGCCACCAGGGGTGTCCGGCTTGAGCACTGCCATCAGATTGGTGCACATTTGGAGTGGATTTTAGGAATGAGGTGCATAAGAAATGACTTGGTCTGAGGCTGCAACCTTTCAGAGGCAGAGATCCTGGTCAGGTAGGAGGGATCCCTGTCATGCAATCTGTCTCAGTGACTTTTCCCATTGCTGAGACAGATTACCCAACACCCAAAGTTAAAGTGGGAAAGGTTTATTTAGATCACTATTTAGGGAGGTTTCAGTCTATAATTGGCTGGCTCTAAGGTAGGGTGGTATGGCAGAGAAGCAACAGTTCGTGGTGACACGAGACAGCAAAGGCAATGAGACAGAGAAAGGCAGGGGGAGACCAGCCCTTTTCCATCCCTTACATTGTATCCAGTCTGCTGGGATTAGGGAGGTGCCAATCCAATCCATGGACTCATCCAGCAGTTACCCACTGTTAATCCCAGCACCTTTAATCCCAGTATTGCGCTATGAATCAATTACATACTCTAGATTCAACTACCTCCAAAAAACCCTATGACCACACTAGGCTTTGGGAAGACATCTAGACACAAACTATAACACTCTTTCCTTTGAACGGTCCCCACAACCACTTCATCCGGCAAGGAGGAAGCTGTCAGGGAAAAAAATGCTCAAATCTTAGAAGAATATAGGAGAGGGTAAAAACAAGGAAAGAAGTGCAGTTGGAACAAGGGTACAAAAATTGCTTGGTGCAAGTTAATATTTTGGAGACTCTCATGTTTCACCTACTAGGATAAAAATTCAAAAGGCAGCAACCCAATCAGCTTAGGAGGCTGGAAGGAACCAAGATGCTCATGTATATCCAATGAGGGCGTTGAGTGGGGCAATTTATGGGGGGGAAGTATAATTTGGTAATATCCATTAATATAGCTAATGCCTATACTCTTTGACTAAGCAAATCTACTTCTGAAATTTAAGAAGGAAACAATGTTTCATGAGCTTATTCACCACAGCATTGTTTTTAAGAGAAAAATATAACAAACAATCCCAGTTTCCACAAATAGGAGACTAGGCATATAAAGCATTATCTAGACAACAGAATACTATACAACACCTTTTTAAAAAGAATTAGGAGACAATGGAAAAATGGGAAAATTTACTATAAACAGTCCACAGAAAAAAGACATACAAAATACTTGAAAAGATGTTCTCCTTCACTTGTAAGAAAAGAAATTCAAGTTAAAATTACACTCTAATACCATTTCTTACCTATCTTATCTGCAAAAATACAAAAGCTTCATAACCCACTCTTTCAAAGGGCAGTGGGGAACCAAGCACCATTACAGGTTGCCAATTGGACAAAATGGTTCAAACCCATGGAGTGGGATTTGATAATAGCTGACAAAATTACATACACTCTTTGACACAGCAGTTCTATCACTAGGAATCTACCTGAAGACACATCTTGATGGAACAATAAATGGAACAAACACATGGAGTTATTCACTTGCTATCATGACTATATCAGAAAATGTTGAAACAAACTAAATGCTCCTCCAACTAAACCACTATAAATCCACACAGTAGAAAACCTTTGCACACGTGTGAAAGAAGGAGCAAGACCTGGATGAAGTGCTAAGTGTTCTACCATATATTATTAAGTGGAAGAATACAAAAGTGCTTATGAGATACACACACTCACATGTATACATGTACACATACTCATGTACTCTATCACACACACACACACACAAATATACACACATCTATGGGCCACATAACAATAATTCACCCAGCGACAGCTAACATGAATGACAGACGGCAGTACCACGAGATTTCATCACCTAGTGATATGGTCTCTGTCTTAGTTTGGATAAGCACACTAACCATGCACAACGAAGAAACCATCTAATGACATTTCTCAATACATTCTTATCATTAAGCAATGTAGGACTATATTCACACACAGAGGAAATAAAGACATACATGTATACATACTTGTTTTGTAAAAAGTAATGCAAAAAAATGTATACATACTTGTTTTGTAAAAAGGAATGCAAAAATAATAAATTAGGAATAGAAATAGTTACCGTTATTAAAGTGGAATAAGGAGTAAATTCTAAAAAACAAAAAGGCAAATGGTTGTATACAAACATTAAGAAACAAGCCTATTTGTACATTATGACAGTAACAAAATCACTTAGAAAAATCAGACTCTGTTCAACTAATTTTGAACATGTCATTCTATTAATCTTATTAATACATATTCTATGAACAGAACTCCAGAAAAGTCTCAGATGTCAGCAGGTTTGCTGTGAGTAGAAGTACAGGTTCTATGATTCCTAAGCTCTTGTGTACATTGTAAAATAAAATCAGTGAGTACATCTGTTGTTATTATTGGGAACTAGGGTTCTCACTGTGGAAAAAATAGAGATTTACAGAATCTAATGGCATGGCATTAGATTTACACTGAAAGTGTCAGTATGAGCTCATGATTTACCTAAACCCTACCCGTTTATACCTGAAGTGCTTAAGAGTAATCACAATGCTCAGCAGTGGTAAGTATACCCAACATCTAGTTCTTGGCTTATAAACAGTTCTTGTCAGAAGGAACCAAGATGCCTTGAATAAATTTTCATTTCAGGACAGGGGTAATGTAAGGTAAGCCTCAAATACTTTGTCTCTGATGGTTGATATCTCAAATGTCCCTAAGACCTCATCTGCTCATAGGTGGGGCTTTTGAAAGGTGACTCGATTATGGGGGAGGTAGAGCTGACTTGCACGTAGGAGGCAGGGTCTGGTTGGAAGGGGTGAATCATTGTGGGTATACCCTGAAAGGGTCTGTCTCCCTTCTGGACTCCCCCTGGGTCTCTCTGCTTCCTGTCTACCATGCTATGAGCAGCCCTCCTTGGCTGTGCCTTCCTGCCTGGAAAGCCAGCGGACTGTGAACTAAAAATGTGAGCCCAAATAAACCTCTCCTCCTTCAAATTGTAGTCCATTGGGTAATGTGCTCCGGGATCAGGAAGTGACTAAGACAGTGACAAAAACAAGAGTGTCCCAAAGAACATACAAGCAAACTTGTTTGGGTTCCTACAGGCAAACTTGGGGCAATATGAGCTTCAACAAAAACATTTCAAGTGAGGACAGCACATTGAATGGTAACACATTGAACCAAAAAACACCATTCATAAGCCCACAGTATCATTAAAGAAGTTGAGGAGAGGTGAAGCTCCTCTTTTCTTTTAGACAAAGTTCTGGCTAAAAATGTAAGAATAATGGTAGTATTGGAAAATCATCACTTTTCAACCCATCGTGGAATAATTGATACAGGCAAAATCATCAGTGGACTTAAAACCACTGGTGGAAGGCTGTTGGAAGAACAGAATAACTATACATTCTCAAACTCTCATCCACAGATTTACTAAATACACACAAAGGAAATAAAGTTCTTTTACAGTGAGAGATCTGGCAGATATCACCTTAGCTTAGTCATTAGACAGAGCATACTTAAAAATGGCATTAGGTACCTTCGCAGATATAATGGCAGCTATGTAAAACTCCCCATGCAATCTTGCCAACACATCTAATCTAAAACTAATTATGAAGATGTAGCTAGACAAATGTACTGGGTGACACGCCTTTGGACAACAGGTCTCAACTCTTCAAAAATGTCAATGTCCTGACATTGTCATCTCTTGTCTAAAAGGGGGATGGTATTCTTTTCATTCTTAAAGACAGTAGGATTTTCAAACCAAATATTCACTACCTGACTAAATCCTGGAATGGAAAAAAAGTTACATGACATGTTTTGGTAAGAAGAATTTGTAAACTAAATAGCATTGTATTAATGATAAATTTTTGAAATCTGAAAATTATTGAAAATGTAGGATCCTTAGGAAATTCTTCAGCTAATGTATCTTTAAACAGAAAATAGCATTTACAAAGTCCTAATATTTTGAAAAGTCTCTTCAATGTAATTTGTGTCAAAAATCAAGATACAGCAAGAAAAACATTTCAAGTGAGGACAGCACATTGAATGGTAACACATTGAACCAAAAAAAAAAAAAACATATAAGCCCACAATATCATTAAAGAAGTGGAGGAGTGGTGAAGCTCCTCTTTTCTTTTAGACAAAGTTCTGGCTAAAAATGTAAGAATAATGGTAGTATTGGAAAATCATCACTTTTCAACCCATCGTGGAATAATCAAGAAGATTATGAAAAATTGTGAAAAATCATCAAGAAAATTATGACCAAGTGGGATTTATTCCAGGAAGGCAGGGATGGTTTAACATACGCAAATCAATAAATATAATATACCACATCAATAGAGCCAAAAATAAAAATCGCATGATCCTCTCAATAGATGCAGAAAAGCTTTCGATAAAGTCCAACATCTGTTCATGATAAAAACCCTACAGAAACACGGAATGGACAGTATTTACCTTAATCTCATAAAGGCCATTTATGACAATCCAACAGCCAACATTACATTAAATGAACAAAAACTGAAAGCCTTCACTCTAAAATCAGGAACAAGACAAGGATGTCCACTACCACCACTCCTATTCAATATAATTCTAGAAATATTATCTAGAGCAATCAGACAAGAGAGAGAAATAAAAGGAATAAAAATAGGAAAAGAAATTAAATAATCATTATTTGCAGATGACATGATACTCTACATAGAAGACCCCAAAAACTCCATTAAAAGACTACTACTACTAGAAGTAATAAACAAAAGTCAGCAGTGTAGCTGGATTCAAAGTCAGCACTCAAAAATCAATGACATTCCTGTACACAAACAAACAACTCACTGAGAGAGAAATTATGGAAATATCACCTTTCACAATAGCATCTAAAAAAAATGAGATACTTAGGAATCAACCTAACCAAGAATGTAAAAGATCTATATGCTGAAAATTATACAACCCTAAAAAAGGAGATTGAAGAGAATATTAGAAAATGGAAAGATATCCCCTGCTCTTGGTTAGGAAGAACATTGTGAAAATGGCCATACTCCCAAAACTGTTATACAGATTCAATTCAATCCCAATCAAAATACTATCAACATACCTTACAGGTCTAGAAAAAACATTCCTAAAATTCATCTGGAAACAGAAGAAACCTAGAATAGCAAAGACGATTCTGAGCAACAAAAGCAAGACAGAAGGCATCTCAATCCCTGATTTGAAACTATACTACAAAGCTACAGTGATAAAATCTGCGTGGTACTGGCAAAGAAACAGACCTGAGGATCAATGGAACAGTTTAGAATATGCAAACACAATTACAAAGACACTCAGCCACCTTATATTTGACAAAGGGGCTAAATGTGTTCACTGGAAAAAAGATAGCCTCTTTAATAAATGGTGTTGGAAAAAATGGCTTTCCACATGCCGAAGACTGAAAATAGACCCATGCCTATCTCCATACACTAAACTAAAGTCAAAATGGATCAAGGATCTAAATATTAAAACAGAAACACTAAATCTACCAGAAGACAAAGTAGGTAAAAACATTGGAGAGATGGGGTAGGGAGATAATTCATAAATAAAAGGCAAACTGCATGGGAAATACTTCAAAGACTCAACAACTGGGATCTCATATTACTAAAAAGTTTTTACACTTCAAAAGAAATCACCAACAAAGTGAGAAGAAAACCCACAGAATGGGAAAAAAATCTGAGCCAACAATCCCTCAGACAAAGGACTTATATCCAAAATATATAAAGAATTGAAAAACACTAAGCCCCTCAAATTCAAGGACCCTCTCCAAGAACGGGCATTGGAGATGAACACACAGTTCTCAGATGAAGATATACAAATGGCAAATAAATACATGAAGAAATGCTCACCATTACTGGTCATTCGAGAAATGCAAATTAAAACAATATTGAGATTTCATCTCACCCCAGAAAGAATGGTTGCCATCAAGAAAACAACTGATAAAAAATGTTGGCGAGGATGCAGGGAAAAAGGATCACTCCTCCACTGTTGGTGGGAGTGCAGACTGGTGCAACCACTGTGGAAATCAGTATGGAGATTCCTCAAAAAACTAGAATTGGAAATTCCATTCAATCCAGCTACTCCCCTCCTGGGTATTTTCCCAGAAAAATAGAAAACATCAGGTCACAGAGATATATGTGCACCTATGTTCATAGCAGCACAATTTGTGATAGCTGAATCTTGGAAACAACCAAGATGCCCATCAACTGCAGAGTGGATGAAAAAGATGTGGTATTTTTATACAATGGCATACTACTTAGCCATAAAAAATGATGATCTTGTGGCCTTTATAGGTAAATGGAGCCTACTTGAAAATATCCTCATTAGTGAAATAAACAGGACTCACATGAGTCAATATCACATTATCTCTCTAGTGTAAAAAATAACAAAAACTGACACAATACTGGGATCCAAAGAGTATGACAAATATTGTGAAAGTGAAAGGGAAGGAAAGTGCTCTAAAGAGTATAATGAAATGTATAGTGTATAAGATAGTTGACCATATTACGGAATTTCTGTTGGAACATTGAACAGAAGGATTTGCGCTGCCAGTGTTTGCGTGTCTAGTCACTATTTATGCTTTGATTTTGTAAATTTGGCAACTATTTTTTGAGACAACAACAAGTAATGTATCAACTAGTGATTCTACGATGAGAATTTTTTTGTTCCTTTGAATGCCTTGAACTAAGTATTGTTCGACCCTTTTCTGCTTTTCTATTCTCTTTAATTTTCTTTCATTTCTTTGAAAAAAGAAAAAGAAAAATATGGAATACAACCAAAAAAAATCAAGATACAGAAGAGTATATTTAGAATCCTACCTTGACCTAAAAAGTTGTGAGGGATAAATTACACAAGTTTATTTGCTTGTATGTGCACACACAATTTATGGAATGACATACATGAAATTAATAAAATAGTTACCTGTGACAAGTAGCAAAGACAACAGAACAGCTCATTTTAAGAGACACTAGTGAGGGCTGGGGATTTAGCTCAGTGGCTTAAGTGCCTGCCTGGCAAGCATGCGGTCATGAGTTCAATCCCCAGTACCAAAAAAAAAAAAAAAAAGAGACACAAGTGAGAATAAGTATATTTGCTACATGTTTTTAAAAACATTTTGAACTGTGTTAGGTATTCACTTCTTTTTTAGAAAAGAAATATGCAGATCTAGAAAGTGGAAGTGAAAGGTCAATGAAAGAACTTAGGGCCCTTCGGGGAGGGACCCTTAAGGTTTTCTGTAGGTATCAGTGATGTCCTTGGCAAAGTAAAACATGTTCTCAGGCTAACTGGAAAAGAATAAGTGTGTCACTCATTGAAACACACCAAAACCTCATTATTTTTATGGGCTGAGGGTATAGCTCAGTGGTAGAGTACTTACCTGCAATATTTAAGGACCTGGGTTCCATCCTTAGTACCACAAAACAATTTTTTTAAATCTCAGTTTTGCATGTTCTTGCTTCACAGAAATGCTACAATTATCTTTTACTAAAAACTATCCTAAGGAGGTAACTATAAGAACAGACAACGATTTAATCAGCAAAAATGTTCATCATTGCACTGTAATTAGGATAAAATGAAAAGCCTTTTTAAATAAATTATTGGAATATTCACCAAAGGAACACTAGGAAGATGTGGTCAAATATATCATATCAAAGATGTTTATGTTCCTTTGAAATGAAAAGGACAATATACAATAGATGACTTCATCTAAAATTGCACACCACGTGAATACATAAATGAATCTAGTGATATATCTATCTTGCATGAAGAATTATAGATATCTCCTTTTTGTTTCCTCAAAAACTGAGGTATTTTATGGTTTTTTTAAAGTAGTAAGTTTCTACAACTGGGACTGAAAAAGTCACATGCAGAAAACTCTGGGGAGGTATAGTCTGCATGGCTTTCTCTCTAGCTTCAAGGCTGGA
The DNA here is from genome assembly GCA_004027295.1 of Dolichotis patagonum. Taxonomy (NCBI): domain Eukaryota; kingdom Metazoa; phylum Chordata; class Mammalia; order Rodentia; family Caviidae; genus Dolichotis; species Dolichotis patagonum. Next base: position 22,839 of record PVJX010029443.1, read on the forward strand.
GAGACTTGCTAAGAACCCAGAGCACTCAGGACTGAACCCAGGACCTTCACACTGAGCTAAAACCATAGCCCTGGCTGGCTGGCTGGCTGGCTGTCTATCT
>PVJX010029444.1:0-22916 GCA_004027295.1 Dolichotis patagonum
CTGTTATAATTAGGCAACATGTGCTCATAATTTAGGAGTAGTTTTGCTAAAATAGGGAACTGTGATGTTCCAACTTGGCATCATTAGGTAACAATATGGCATTATTGGGTGACAAAACAAGATTGTGGTATCATACTCGGTCACTGTGATGTTACAATTGTACTGGTGATATCACAGTGGGAAATTGTGATATCACAGTGGCCAACATGATATCTCAAAGGAAAATTGTAATGTCATACTGGGAGATGCGAGGTCACAATAGAACACACGTCCTAATATTGCATTATGATGTCACAAATGCATAATATGATGACAAAATGTGATACCATGATGTCATATCCATTATTGTGGTGTCACACTTGGCAATTGTGATATTTTAAGATAATTTAAATGTCATGATGAGAATTGTGAGTTCTTAATTGTGAATTGTGATTTCACATTGGCAGTATACGAGGTCACATTAGGGTGTGATGATGTCACAGTAGGACATGGTGATGTCACAGCAGGAGTAGTAAAACAAAGGAAAGGAAGGAAAAGGAAAAAAATATCAAACTTATATCTGGTTTTTTGGTTGTAAACTAGTATTAAAAGAAATAGATAAAAAAAATTACAATTCTTCCAATATAGTGAGAGTGGAAAAGAGTGCTCAAATGCCTGAAAAATCAAATCTTACATTCAAGTGAAGGCATTTTTTAGCAGAAACAATTTGAAACATAAATCTTAGAACTCTGAATCCAGTACTTTTTTGGGGCTTAGAGCTGTATGAAGTGTAGAAGGGTGTCTTGGAAGATCTTCTAATCATAATTAAGGTAAACCTAGGTTGAGATGGGGCCCTAATGGAGCCTTATGTGATCAAAATGGAAACTAAGAGTTAGTGACGTCACTTTATACAGTCAGAATTGGGGAAGAGTGAGATACTAATGGGGGTATCCTGATGGCACAGGAGAGAATTGTGATGTCACGATGGGATATTTTATATCACAATAGGGAATTTGGAGGTCACAGTGGGGCATAGTGACAGCATATAATGATGGCATTGTACCACAATGAGCACACTGATATGGTAACGAGGACAAAGTGAGATCACCATGGGGAATCATGAAGTAACAGTGAAAAGTGTCTCATCATGGGGTACAGTGGTGTCACAATAGGGTGCTGTGATGTCACAGTGGAGTGTTGTTCTGTCACAATCATGCATCAACACTTTTCACTGGAGAACTGTGATATCACTAGGGTTTATTGTGATGTTGTAATGGATCATTATGATATCATCATGGGGAATTTTTAAGTCATAAGGAGAACTATGATGTCACAATGGTGTGGTGTGATACCACAATAGGATGTGTGATGTCAAAATAAGGCATGATGATGTCACAATGGGATATGTTGAGGCCATATTTGTTACAGTGATGTCATAATATGCATCTATGTCATCACAGTGGGGAATTGTGGTATCATCAATGTTGATTGTGATGCTCTAATGAGGGCAATGTGAGGTCATAATAGGGTAACTGTGGTGTCACACTGGAAATGATGCTGTCACAATGGGCCAAGTTAGTGTCACCAAAATGCATCTTGAGGTGACAGTGAATCACTATACTGTGAAAAAAAAGGAATTGTGATGCTATAATGGGGACTTTGATGTCATCATGGGCACTGTGTCACATTGGTCAGTTATGAGGTCACAAGAGAAAACTGTAACATCAATGTAGAATTGTCTGTTCATAATGGGGAATTGACTATTCCTGATGTGGGTATCATGATGTCAAAATAGGGTAGGGTGGTTTTACAATGGGGTATTGTAATGCCATAATGTGGAACTATGCTGTCATAACATGTCACTGTGATGTCACAATTGGGAATTGTGATGTTATAAAGGTTAATTGTTCTGCTATAATTATAGAACAGGAGCTCATAATCATGGAGTTGTTTCACTATAATATGCAATTGTGATGTTCCCAATGGGTATCATGAGTTAACAATATGGAATTCTTGGGTGACAATACAGAATTGTGATATCATATTGGGGCACTGTGATATCACAATGGTCCTTGTGATATCACAGTGGTCAATTGTGATGTGACAGTGTGCAATCATGCTGTCACAATGGAAATTTTAATGTCATTATGTGAATTGCGAGGTTCAAAGAGAACATATGTCACAATAGGGCATTATGATAATGCAAATGCATAGCATGATGTTATAATGTGATACCATGATGTCATATCCATCATTGTGATGTCACAATTGTGAATTGTGATTTTGTAAGATAATTTAAATGTCATGATGAGAATTTTGAGATCTTACTTGTGAATTGTGATGTCACATTGGCAGTATATGAGCTCACAATACGGCGTTATCATGTCACAGTAAGACATGGCAATGTCACAGCAGGAAAAGGAAAAGAAAGGAAGGAAAAGGAAAGAAATATCAAACTGGCATCTGGTTTTTTGTGTGTGTGAGCCTAGTATTAAAAGAAATAGATTTAAAAAATTACAATTTTTCCACTATCTTGAGATTGGAAAAGATTTCTTAAATGTGTGAAAAAGCAAATGTTACATTGAAGTAAACTAATTTGTTAGCAGAAACAAATTGAAACATAAATCTTAGAACTATAAATCCAGTACATTTTGTGGGTCTGGAGCTGCATGAAATGTTATAGGGTGCCTTCCTAGAACTTCTAATCATAACTAAGGTAAACATAAGTTGTGAAGGGGCAATATTGGAATATTATGTGATCAAAATGGAAATTATGAGCTAATGATGTGGCTTTATAAAGTCAGAATGGGGAAAGAGGGAGATCCTAATGGGGGTTTCCTGATGGAACTGCAGAGAATTTTGATGTCATAATGGGATATTTGATGTCACAATAGGGACTTTGGAGGTACAGTGGGGCATAGTGACAGCATAAAGGAATGCCATGATACCATAACGAGGACACTGTGATGATATCGAGGCCAATGCGAGATCATAATGGGGAATTTTGAAGTAGCAGTGAAAAACGTGCATCCTGGGGTACAGTGGTATCACAATAGGGAGCTGTGATGTCACAGTGGAATGTGGTTCTGTCACAAAGATGCATCTACTGTTATCACTTGAGAACTGTGTTTTGACATGGGTTTATGGTCATGCTGTAATGGATGATTATGATATAATGATGGGGAATTCTGAAGTCATGTGGAGAACTATGATGTCACAATGGGGTGCTGTGTTTCCACAATAGGATGTGTGAAGTCACAATGAGGCATGATGATTCCACAATGGAATATTTTGATGCCATATTTCGTACAGTGATGTAATAAAGTGTAACTATGTTGTCACAGGGTGGAATCGTGCTATCTTAAAGGTTGATTGTGCTGTTCTAATGAGGACACTGTGAGGTCATAATAGGGTAATTGTGATGTCACACCGGAAATGATGATGTCACAATGGGCCAAGCTAGTGTCACCACAGGGCACCTTGAGATGAAAGTGAATGATTACCCTGTGAAAAAGGGGAATTTTCAAGGAATAATGGGGACTGTGATGTCACAATTTGCACTTGTGTCACTTTGGGCAGTGATGATGTCACAAAAGAAAACTGTAACATCCATAGAGAATTCTCTGGTCATAATGGGGAATTGACAAGTCATGATGAGCGTATCATCAAGTCAACATAGGGCAGTGTGCTGTAACAACGGGGTACTGTAATGCCATAATGTGGAACTATGATGTCATAACAGGTCACTGTGATGTCACAGTTGGGAATTGTGATGTCATAAATTTTAATTGTGCTGTTATAATTAGGCAACATGTGCTAATAATTAAGGAGTAGTTTTGCTAATATAGGGAATTGTGATGTTCCAACTGGGCATCATGAGGTAACAGTATGGCATTATTGGGTGACAATAGAGCACAGCGATATCATACTGGGTCACTGTGATGTTACACTTGTACTGGTGATATCACAGTGGGCAATTGTGATATCACAGTGGGCAATCATGATATCTCAAAGGAAAATTGTAATGTCATACTGGGAGTTGCGAGGTCACAATAGAACATATGTCATAATAGTGCATTATGATGTCACAAAGGCATAGCATGATGCCAAAATATGATATCATGATGTCATATCCGTCATTGTGGTGTCACAGTTGGCAATTGTGATATTGTAAGATAATTTAAATGTCATGATGAGAATTGTGACCTCTTAGTTGTGCATTGTGAGGTCACATTGGCAGTACACGAGGTCACAATAGAGTGTTATGATGTCACAGTAGGACATGGTGATGTCACAGCTGGAGATGTAAAAGAAAGGAAAGCAAGGAAAAGAAAAAAATATCAAGCTTACATCGGGTTTTGTGTGTGTAACCTAGTATTAAAAGAAATAGGTAAAAAAATTACAATTCTTCCAATATATTGAGACTAGAAAAGAGTTCTCAAATGCCTGAAAAAGCAAATGTTACATTCAAGTGAAGGCATTTTTAGCAGAAACAATTTGAAACATAAATCTTATAATGCTGAATCCAGTACTTTTTGGGGGGCTTGGAGCTGTATGAATTGTAGAAGGGTTCCTTGGAAGATCTTCTAATCATAATTCAGGTAAACATAGGTTGTGATGGGGCCCTAATGGAGCCTTATGTGATCAAAATGGAAATTATGAGCTAGTGATGTCACCTTATAAAGTCAGAATGGGCGAAGAGTGAGATCCTAATGGGGGTTTCCTGATGGCACAGCAGAGAATTTTGATGTCATAATATGATATTGATGTCACAATACGGACTTTGGAGGTCAAAGAGGAGCATAGTGACAGCATAAAGGAATGCCATGATACCATAATGAGGACACTGAGATGATAATGAGGCCAATGTGAGAACATAATGGCGAATTGTGAGGTAACCTTGAAAAACATGCATCCTGGGGTACAGTGGCATCACAATAGGGAGCTGTGATGTCACAGTGGAGTGGTGTTCTGTCGCAAGGATGCATCTACTGTGATTACTGGAGAACTGTGTTTTGACAAGGGTTTATGGTCATGCTGTAATGGATGATTATGATATCATGATGGGGAATTCTGAAGTCATATGGAGAACTATGATGTCACAATGGGGTGCTGTGATTCCACAATAGGATGTGTGAAGTCATAATGAGGCATGGTGATTCCACAATGGAATATTTTGATGCCATAATTGGTATAGTGATGTAATAATGTGCAACAGTGTTGTCACAGTGAGGAATTGTGGTATCATAAAGGTTGATTGTGCTGCTCTAATGAGGGCACTGTGAGGTCATATTAGGGTAATTGTGATGTCACACCGGAAATGATGATGTCACAATGGGCCAAGCTAGTGTCACCACAGGGCACCTTGAGGTGAAAGTGAAACATTACCCTGTGAAAAAGGGGAATTCTGATGGAATAATTGGGACTGTGATGTCACAATGGGCACTTGTGTCACTTTGTGCAGTTATGATGTCACAAAAGAAAACGGTAACATCCATGGAGAATTCTCTGGTCATAATGGGGAATTGACAAGTCATGATCAGGGTATCATCCAATCAACATAGGGAAATGTGCTGTCACAACGCGGTACTGTAATGACATAATGTGGAATTATGATGTCATAACACGTCACTGTGATGTCACAGTTGGGAATTGTGATGTCATAAGGTTAATTGTGCTGTTATAATTAGGCAACATGTGCTCATAATTTAGGAGTACTTTTGCTAAATTAGGAAATTGTGATGTTCCAACTGGGCATCATGCTGCAACAATATGGCATTACTGGGTGACAATACAACAATGTGATATCATAAAGGGTCACTGTGATGTTACAATTGTACTGGTGATATCACAGTGGGCAACTGTGATATCACAGGGGGCAAACCTGATATCTCAAAGGAAAATTGTAATGTCATACTGGGAGTTGCAATTTCACAATAGAACACATGTCATAGTAGTGCATTATGATGTCAAAAAGGCATAGCATGATGCCAAAATGTGATACCATGTTACCATATCCATCATAGTGGTGTCACAATTGGCAATTGTGATATTGTAAGATAATTTAAATGTCATGATGAGAATTGTGAGATCTTAATTGTGAATTGTGAGATCTTAATTTTGAATTGTGATGTCACATTGGCAGTATACAAGGTCGCAATAGGTTGTTATGTTGTCACAGTAGGACATGGTGATGACACAGCAGGAGTAGTAAATAAAGGAAAGGAAGGAAAAGGAAAAAAATATCAAACTTATATCTGGTTTTGTGTGTGTAACCTAGTATTAAAAGTAATAGATAAAAAAATTACAATTCTTCCAATATATTGAGACTGGAAAAGAGTTCTCAAATGCCTGAAAAAGCAAATGGTAAATTCAAGTGAAGGCATTTTTAGCAGAAACAGTTTGAAACATAAAACTTAGAACTCTGAATCCAGTACTTTTTTGGGGCTTGGAGCTGTATGAAGTTTAGAAGTGTGCCTTGGAAAATCTTCTAATCATAGTTACGGTAAACATAGGTTGTGATGGGGCCCTAATGTAGCATTATGTGATCAAAATGGAAATTATGAGCTAGTGATGTCGCTTTATGAAGTCAAAATGGGGGAAGCGTGAGATCCTAATGGGGGTATCCTGATGGCACAGGAGAGAATTGTGATGTCATGATGGGATATTTTATATCACAATAGGGAATTTGGAGGGCACAGTGGGGCATAGTGACAGCATAAATGAATGGCATGGTACCATAATGAGGACACTGATATGGTAACGAGGGCAATGTGAGATCACCATGTGGAATTGTGAAGTAACAGTGAAAAGTGTCTCATCATGGGGTACAGTGGTGTCACAATAGGGTGCTGTGATGTTACAGTGGAGAGTTCTTCTGTCACAATCATGCATCTATCCTTTTCGCTGTAGAACTGTGATATCACTAGGGTTTATTGTGATGTTGTAATGGATCATTATGATATCATGATGGGGAATTCTTAAGTCATATGGAGAACTATGATGTCACAATGGTGTGGTGTGATACCACAATAGGATGTGTAAAGTCACAATAAGGCATGATGATGTCACAATGGGATATTTTGAGGCCATATTTGGTACAGTGATGTCATAATATGCATCTATGTATTCACAGTGGGGAATTCTGGTGTCATAAAGGTTGATTGTGCTGCTCTAATGAGGGCACTGTGAGGTCATATTAGGGTAATTGTGGTGTCACACCGGAAATGATGATGTCACAATGGGCCAATCTAGTGTGACCAGAGGGCAACTTGAGGTGAAAGTGAATCATTACACTGTCAAAAAGGGGAATTGTGATGGAATAATGGGGACGGTGATGTCACAATGGGCACATGTGTCACTTTGGGCAGTGATCGTGTCACAAAAAAAACTGTAACACCCATAGAGAATTCTGTGGTCATAATGGGGAATTGACAAGTTATGATGAGGGTATCGTCAAGTCAACATAGGGCAGTGTGCTGTCACAACGGGGTACTGTAATGCCATGATGTGGAACTATGATGTCATAACATGTAACTGTGATGTCACAGTTGGGAATTGTGATGACATAAAGGTTAACTGTGCTGTTATAGTTAGGCAACCTGTGCTCATAATTTAGGAGTAGTTTTGCTAAAATAGGGAATTGTGATGTTCCAACTGGGCATCATGAGGTAACAATATGGCATTCTTGGGTGATAATACAGAATTGTGATACCATAGTGGGGCACTGTGATGTCACAGTGGTCCTGGTGATATCACAGTGGGCAATTGTGAGGTCACAGTGGGCAATCATGATGTCACAAAGGAAATATTAATGTCATAATGTGAATTGCGAGGTTAAAACCGAACACATGTCACAATACGGCATTATGATGACAGAAATGCATAGCATGATATTATAATGTGATACCATGATGTCATATCCATTATGGTGATGTCACAATTGTAAATTGTGATGTTGTAAGATGATTTAAATGTCATGATGAGAATTGTGAGATCTGAATTGTGAATCGTGATGTCACATTGGCAGTATGTGGGGTCACAATAGGGCGTTATCATGTCACAGTTGGACATGGCGAAGTCACAGCAGGAAAAGGAAAAGAAAGGAAGGAAAAGGAAAGAAATATCAAACTGTCATCTGGCTTTTTGTGTTTGTGAGCCTAGTATTAATAGAAATAGATAAAAAAAATTACAATTTTTCCACTATCTTGAGACTGGAAAAGATTTCTTAAATGCCTGAAAAAGCAAATGTTACATTCAACTAAACTGATTTGTTAGCAGAACTAAAATGAAACATAAATGTTAGAACTCTGAATGCAGTGCTTTTTGTGGGCCTGGAGCTTCATCAAGGGTTATAGGGTGCCTTCGTAGATCTTCTAATCATAATTAAGGTAAACATAGGATTTGCTGGGGCACTATTGGAGCATTATGTGATCAAAATTGAAATTATGAGCTAATGATGTGGCTTTATAAAGTCAGAATGGGGGAAGAGTGAGATCCTAATAGGGGTTTCCTGATGGCACTGCAGAGAATTTTGATGTCATAATGTGATATTTGATGTCACAATAGGGACTTTGGAGGTCTCAGTGGGGCATAGTGACAGCATAAAAAATGCCATGATACCATAATGAGGACACTGAGATGATAACGAGGCCAATGTGAGAACATAATGGGGAATTGTGACGTAACAGTGAAAAACATGCATCCTGGGCTACAGTGCTATCACAATAGAGAGCTGTGATGTCACAGTGGAGTGTTGTTCTGTCACAAGGATGCATCTAATGTTATCACTCGAGAACTGTGTTTTGACAAGGGTTTATGGTCATGCTGTAATGGATGATTATGATATCATGATGGGGAATTCTGAAGTCATATGGAGAACTGTGATGTCACAATGGGGTGCTGTGATTCCACAATAGGATGTGTGAAGTCACAATGAGGCATGATGATTCCACAATGGAATATTTTGATGCCACATTTGGTACAGTGATGTAATAATGTGCAACTATGTTGTCACAGTGGGGAATTTGAGTATCATAAAGGTTGATTTTGCTGCTCAAATGAGGGCACTGTGAGGTCATAATAGGGTAATTCTGATGTCACACCGGAAATGATGATGTCACAATGGGCCAAGCTAGTGTCACCACAGGGCACCTTGAGGTAAAAGTGAATCATTACCCTGTGAAAAAGTGGAATTGTGATGGAATAATGGGGACTGTGATGTCACAATGGGCACTTGTGTCACTTTGGGCAGTTATGATATCACAAAAGAAAAGTGTACCATCGATAGAGAATTCTCTGGTCTTAATGGGGAATTGACAAGTCATGATGAGGGTATCATCAAGTCAACATAGGGCAGTCCTCTGTCATAATGGTTTACTGTAATGTCATATTGTGGAAGTATGATGTCATAACATGTCACTGTGATGTCACAGTTGGGAATTCTGATGTCATAAAAGTTAACTGTGCTGTTATAATTAGGCAACATGTGTTTATAATTTGGGAGTAGTTTTGCTAATATAGGGAATTGTGATGTTCCAACTGGGCATCATGAGGTAACAATATGGCATTATTGGTGACAGTACAACATTGTGAGAGCATACTGGGTCACTGTGATGTTACAATTGTACTGGTGATATCACAGTGGGCAACTGTGATATCACAGGGTGCAAACCTGATATCTCAAACGAAAATTGTAATGTCATACTGGGAGTTGCAAGGTCACAATAGAACACATGTCACAATAGTGCATTATGATGTTACAAAGGCATAGCATGATGCCAAAATGTGATACCATGATGTCATATCCATCATTGTGGTGTCACAATTGGCAATTGTGATATTGTAAGATAATTTAAATGTCATGATGAGAATTTTGAGATCTTAATTGTAAATTGTGATGTCACATTGGCAGTATACGAGGTCAAAATAGGGCGTAATGATGTCACAGTAGGACATGATGATGTCACAGCAGGATTAGTAAAAGAAAGCAAAGCAAGGAAAAGGAAAAAATATCAAACTTACATCTGGTTTTGTGTGAGTACCTAGTTTTAAATGAAATACATATAAAAAATTACAATTCTTCCAATATATTGAGACTGGAAAAGAGTTCTCAAATGCCTGAAAAAGCAAATGTTACATTCAAGTAAAGGCATATTTTAGCAGAAAAAATTTGAAACATACATCTTAGAACTCTGAATCCAGTACTTTTTTGGGGCTTGGAGCTGTACGAAGTGTAGAAGGGTGCCTTGGAAGATCTTCTAATCATAATTAAGGTAAACATAGCTTGGGATGGGGCCCTAATGGAGCATTATGTGACCAAAATGGAAATTATGCGATAGTGACATCTCTTTAAAAAGTCAGAATGGGGGAAGAGTGAGATCCTAATGGGGGCATCCTGATGGCACAGGAGAGAATTGTGATGTCATTATGGGATAATTTATATCACAATAGGGAATTGGGAAGTCACAGTTGGACATAGTGACAGCATAAATGAATGGCATGGTACCGTAATGAGGACACTGATATGGTAACGAGGGCAATGTGAGATCACCATGGGGAATTGTGAAGTAACAGTGAAAAGTGTCTCATCATGGGGTACAGTGGTGTCACAATAGGGTGCTTTGAAGTCACAGTGGAGTGTTGTTCTGTCACAATCATGCATGTACTCTCTTCGCTGGAGAATTGTGATATAACTAGGGTTTATTGTGATGTTGTAATGGATCATTATGATATCATGATGGGGAAATCTTAAGTCATATGGAGAAGTATGATGTCGCAATGGGCTGGTGTGATACCACAATAGGATGTGTCAAGTCACAATACGGCATGATGATGTCACAATGGGATATTTTGAGGCCATAATTGGTACAGTGATGTCATAATATGCATCTATGTCGTCAGAGTGGGGAATTGTGCTATCATAAAGCTTGATTGTGCTGCTCTAATGACAGCAATGTGAAGTCATATTAGGGTAATTATGCTGTCATACTGGCAATGAGGCTGTCACAATGGGCCAAGTTAGTGTCACCGCAGTGCAGCTTGAGGTGACAGTGAATGATTATACTGTGAAAAAAAGGAATTGTGATGCTATAATGGGGACTTCGAAGTCATCATGGGCACTTGCGTCACACTGGGCAGTTATGAGGTCACAAGAAAAAACCGTAACATCAATGTAGAATTTTCTGTTCATAATGGGGAATTGACAATTCCTGATGTGGGTATCATGATGTCAAAATAGGGCAGGGTGGTGTTACAATGGGGTACTGTAATGCCATAATGTCGAACTCTGCTGTCATAACATGTTGCTGTGATGTCACAATTGGGAATTGTGATGTCATCAAGGTTAATTTTGCTGCTATAATTATAGAACAGGAGCTCATAATCAGGGAGCTGTTTCGCTATAATACACAATTTTGATGTTCCCACTGGGCATCATGAGGTAACAATATGGCATTCTTGGGTGAGAATACAGAATTGTGATATCATAGTGGGGCACTGTGATGTCACAATGGTCCTAGTGATATCACAGTGGGCAATTGTGATGTCACAGTGGGTAATCATGAGGTCACAAAGGAAATTTTAATGTCATAATGTGAATTGCGAGGTAAAAACAGAACTCATGTCACAATAGGGCACTATGATGACACAAATGCATACCATGATGTTATAATGTGATAAAATGATGTCATATCCATCATTGTGATGTCACAATTGCCAATTGTGATGTTGTAAGATAACTTAAATGTCATGATGAGAATAGTGAAATCTGAATTGTGAATTGTTATGTCAGATTGGCAGTATATGAGGTCACAATAGGGCGCTATCATGTCACAGTAGGACATGGCGATGTCACAGCAGGAAAAGGAAAAGAAAGGAAGGAACAGAAAAGAAATATCAAACTGGCATCTCTTTGTTTGTGTGTGTGAGCCTAGTATTAAAAGAAATAGATAAAAAAATTACAATTTTTCCACTATCTTGAGACTGGAAAATATTTCCCAAATGCCTGAAAAAGCTAATGTTACATTCAAGTAAACTCATTTGTTAGCAGAAACAAATTGAAACATAAATCTTAGAACTCTGAATCCAGTACTTTTGGTGGGCCTGGAGCAGCATGAAGGGTTATAGGGTGCCTTCGTAGATCTTCTAATCATAATTAAGGTAAACATATGTTGAGATGGGGCACTACTGGAGCATTATGTGATCAAAATGGATATTATGAGCTAATGATGTGGCTTTGTAAAGTCAGAATGGGGGAAGAGTGAAATCCTATTGGGGGGTTTCCTGATGGCACTGCAGAGAAATTTGATGTCGTAATGGGATATTTGATGTCACAATAAGGACTTTGGAGGTCAGAGTGGGGCAAAGTGACAGCCTAAAGGAATGACATGATACCATAATGAGGTCACTGAGATGATAACGAGGCCAATGTGAGATTGTAATGGGGAATTGTGAAGGAACAGTGAAAAACATGCATCCTGGGGTACAGGGGTATCACAATAGGGAGCTGTGATGTCACAGAAGAGTGCTGTTCAGTCACAAGGATGCATCTACAGTTATCACTGGAGAACTCTGTTTTGACAAGGGTTTACGGTCATGCTGTAATGGATGATTATGATATCATGGTGGGGAATTCTGAAGTCATATGGAGAACTATGATGTCACAATGTGGTGCTGTGATTCCACAAAAGGATGTGTGAAGTCACAATGAAGCATGATGATTCCACAACGGATTATTTTGATGCCTTATTTGGTACAGTGATGTCATAATATGCATCTATGTCATCATAGTGGGGAATTGTGGTATCATAAAGGTTGATTGTGCTGCTCTAATGAGGGCACTGTGTGGTCATAATAGGGTAATTGTGATGTCACACCGGAAATGATGATGTCACAATGGGCCAAGCTAGTGTCACCACAAGGCACCTTGAGGTGAAAGTGAATCATTACCCTGTGAAAAAGGGGAATTGTGATGGAATAATGGGGACTGTGATGTCACAATGGGCACTTGTGTCAGTTTGGGCAATTATGATGTCACAAAAGAAAACTGTAACATCCATAGAGAATTCTCTGTTCAAAATGGGGTATTGTCACATCATGATGAGGGTATCATCAAGTCAACATAGGGCAGTGTGCTGTCACAACGGGATACTGTAATGCCATAATGTGGAACTATGATATCATAACAGGTCACTGTGATGTCACAGTTGGGAATTGTGATGTCATAAAGGTTAATTGTGCTGTTATAATTAGGCAACATGTGCTGATAATTTAGGAGTAGTTTTGCTAAAATAGGGAATTGTGATGTTCCAACTGGGCATCATGAGGTAACAATATGGCATTATTGGGTGACAATACAACATTGTGATATCATACTGGGTCACTGTGATGTTACAATTTTGCTGGTGATATCACAGTGTGCAATTGTGAAATCACAGTGGACAATTATGATATCTCTAAGGAAAATTGTAATGTCATACTGGGAGTTGAGAGGTCACAATAGAACACATGTCATAATAGTGAATTATGGTATCACAAAGGCACAGCATGATGCCAAAATGTGATACCATTATGTCATATCCATCATTGTGGTGTCACAATTGGCAATTGTGCTATTGTAAGATAATTTAAATGTCATGATGAGAATTGTGAGATCTTAATTGTGAATTGTGAGACCTTAATTTTGAATTGTGATGTCACATTGGCAGTATATGAGGTCGCAATAGGTTGTTATGTTGTCACAGTAGGACATGGTGATGACACAGCAGGAGTAGTAAAAAAAGGAAAGGAAGGAAAAGGAAAAAAATATCAAAATTACATCTGGTTTTGTGTGTGTAACCTAGTATTAAAAGAAATAGATAAAAAAATTACAATTATTCCAATATATTGAGACTGGAAAATAGTTCTAAAATGCCTGAAAAAGCAAGTGTTACATTCAAGTGAAGGCATTTTTTAGCAGAAACAGTTTGAAACATAAAACTTAGAACTCTGAATCCAGTACTTTTATTGGGCTTGGAGCTGTATGAAGTGTAGAAGTGTGCCTTGGAAAATCTTCTAATCATAATTATGGTAAACATAGGTTGTGATGGGGCCCTAATGGAGCATTATATGATCAAAATGGAAATTATGAGCTAGTGACATCACTTTATGAAGTTAAAATGGGAGAAGCGTGAGATCCTAATTGGGGTATCCTGATGGCACAGGAGAGAATTGTGATGTTATGATGGGATATTTTATATCACAATAGGGAATTTGGAGGTCACAGTGGGGCATAGTGACAGCGTAAATCAATGGCATGGTACCATAATGAGGACACTGATATGGTAACGAGGGCAATGTGAGATCACCATGGGTAATTGTGAAGTAGCAGTGAAAAGTGTCTCATCATGGGGTACAGTGGTGTCACAATAGGGTGCTGTGATGTCACAGTGGAGTGTTGTTCTGTCACAATCATGCATCTATGCTTTTCGCTGGAGAACTGTGATATCACTAGGGTTTATTGTGATGTTGTAATGGATCAATATGATATCATGATGGGGAATTCTTAAGTCATATGGAGAACTATGATGTCGCAATGTGGTGGTTTGATACGACAATAGGATGTGTGAAGTCACAACAAGGCATGATGATGTCACAATGGGCTATTTTGAGGCCATATTTGGTACAATGATGTCATAATATGCATCTATGTAGTCACAGTGGGGAATTCTGGTGTCATAAAGGTTGACTGTGCTGCTCTAATGAGGGCACCGTGAGGTCATAATAGGGTAATTGTGGTGTCACACAGGAAATGATGATGTCACAATGTGCCAATTTAGTGTCCCCAGAGGGCAACTTGTGGTGAAAGTGAATCATTACCCTGTGAAAATGGGAATTGTGATGGAATAATGGGGACTGTGATGTCACAATGGGCACTTGTGTCTCTTTGGGCAGTGATCGTGTCACAAAAGATAACTGTAACATCCATAGAGAATTCTGTGGTCATAATGGGGAATTGACAAGTCATGTTGAGGGTATCATCAAGTCAACATAGGGCAGTGTGCTGTCACAACGGGGTACTGTAATGTCTTGATGTGGAACTATGATGTCATAACATGTCACTGTGATGTCACAATTGGCAATTGTGATGTCATAAAGGTTAATTTTGCTGCTATAATGATAAAACAGGAGGTCATAATCAGGGAGTTGTTTCGCTATAATATGCAATTGTGATGTTCCCTCTGGGCATCATGAGGTAACAATAAGGCATTCTTGGGTGCCAATACAGAATTGTGATACCGTAGTGGGGCACAGTGATGTCACAATGGTCCTGGTGATATCACAGTGGGCAATTGTTATGTCACAGTGTGCAATCATGATGTCACAAAGGAAATTTTAATGTCATAACGTCAATTGTGAGGTTAATACCGAACACATGTCACAATAGGGCATTATGATGACACAAATGCATAGCATGATGTTATAATGTGGTACCATGATGTCATATCCATTATTGTGATGTCACAATTGTCAATTGTGATGTTGTAAGAAAATTTAAATGTCGTGATGAGAATTGTGAGATCTGAATTGTGAATTGTGAAGTCACATTTGCAGTATATGTGGTCACAATAGGGCGTTATCATGTCACAGTAATACATGGCAATGTTACAGCAGGAAAAGGAAAAGAAAGGAAGGAAAAGGAAAGAAATATCAAAATGGCATCTGGCTTTTTGTGTGTGTGAGCATGGTATTAAAAGAAATAGATGAAATAATGACAATTTTTCCACTATGTTGAGACTGGAAAAGATTTCTTATATGCCTGAAAAAGCAAATGTTACATTCAAGTAAACTCATTTGTTAGCAGAAACAAATTGAAACATAAATCTTAGATATCTGAATCCAGTACCTTTTGTGGGCGAGGAGTTGCAAGAAGGGTTATATTGTGCCTTCATAGATCTTCTAATCATAATTAAGGGAAACATAGGTTGTGATGGGGCATTATTGGAGCATTATGTGATCAAAATGGAAATTATGAGCTAATGATGTGGCTTTATAAAGTCAGAATGGGGGAAGTGTGAGATCCTAAATGGGGTTTCCTGATGGCACTGCAGAGAATTTTGATGTCATAATGGGATATGTGATGTCACAGTAGTGACTTTGGAGGTCACAGTGGGGCATAGTGAGAGCATAAATGTATGCCATGATACCATAATGAGGACACTGAGATGATAACGAGGCCAATGTGAGATCATAATGTGGAATTGTGAAGTAACAGTAAAAAACATGCATCCTCGGGTACAGTGGTATCACAATAGGGAGCTCTGATGTGACAGTGGAGTGTTGTTCTGTCACAAGGATGCATCTACTGTTATCACTCGAGAACTGTGTTTTGACAAGGGTTTATGGTCATGCTGTAATGGATGATTATGATATCATGATGGGGAATTCTGAAGTCATATGGAGAACTATGATGTCACAATGGGGTGCTGTGATTCCACAATAGGATGTGTGAAGTCACAATAAGGCATGATGATTCCACAATGGAATATTTTGATGTCACATTTGGTACAGTGATGTAATAATGTGCAACTGTGTTGTCACAGTGGGGAATTTGAGTATCATAAAGGTTGATTGTGCTGCTCAAATGAGGGCACTGTGAGGTCATAATAGGGTAATTGTGATGTCACACCGGAAATGATGATGTCACAATGGGCCAAGCTAGTGTCACCACAGGGCACCTTGAGGTAAAAGTGAATCATTACCCTGTGAAAAAGGGGAATTTTGATGGAATAATGGGGACTGTGATGTCACAATGGGCACTTGTGTCACTTTGGGCAGTTATGATATCACAAAAGAAAACTGTAGCATCCATAGAGAATTCTCTGGTCATAATGAGGATTGACAAGTCATGATGAGGTTATCATCAAGTCAACATAGGGCAGTCCTCTGTCATAATGGCTTACTGTAATGTCATAATGTGGAAGTATGATGTTATAACATGTCACTGTGATGTCACAGTTGGGAATTCTGATGTCATAAAGGTTAACTGTGCTGTTATAATTAGGCAACATGTGCTTATAATTTGGGAGTAGTTTTGCTAAAATAGGGTATTGTGATGTTCCAATTGGGCATCATGAGGTAACAATATGGCATTATTGGTGACAGTACAACATTGTGATATCATACTGGGTCACTGTGATGTTACAATTGTACGGTTGATATCACAGTGGGCAATTGTGATATCACAGAGGGCAAACCTGATATCTCAAAGGAAAATTGTAATGTCATACTGGGAGTTGCAAGGTCACAATAGAACACATGTCACAATAGTGCATTATGATGTCTCAAAGGCATAGCATGATGCCAAAATGTGATACCATGCTGTCATATCCATTATTGTGGTGTCACAATTGGCAATTGTGATATTGTAAGATAATTTAAATGTCATGATGAGAATTGTGAGATCTTAATTGTAAATTGTGATGTCACATTGGCTGTATACGAGGTCAAAATAGGGTGTTATGATGTCACAGTAGGACATGATGATGTCACAGCAGGATTAGTAAAAGAAAGCAAAGGAAGGAAAAGGAAAACATATGAAACTTACATCTGGTTTTGTGTGATTAACCTAGTTTTAAATGAAATACATATAAAAAATTACAATTCTTCCAATATATTGAGACTGGAAAAGAGTTCTCAAATGCCTGAAAAAGCAAATGTTACATTCACGTAAAGGCATTTTTTAGCAGAAACAATTTGAAAGATAAATCTTAGAACTCTGAATCCAGTACTTTTTTGGGGCTAGGAGCTGTATGAAGTGTAGAAGGGTGCCTTGGAAGATCTGCTAATCATAATTAAGGTAAACATAGGTTGTGATGGGGCCTTAATGGAGCATTATGAAATGAAAATGGAAATTATGAGCTACTGATGTCGCTTTATAAAGTCAGAATGGGGGAAGAGTGAGATCCTAATGGGGGTATCCTGATGGCACAGGAGAAAATTGTGATGTCAACATAGGATAATTTATATCACAATAGGGAATTTGGAGGTCACAGTGGGGCATAGTGATAGCATATAAGGATGGCATTGTACCACAATGAGGACACTGATATGGTAACGAGGGATATGTGAGATCACCATGGGGAATTGTGAAGTAACAGTGGAAAGTGTCTCATCATGGGGTACAGCGGTGTCACAATAGGGTGCTGTGATGTCAAAGTGGAGGGTTGTTCTCTCACAATCATGCATCTACTCTTTTCACAGGAGAACTGTGATATCACTAGTGTTTATAGTGATTTTGTCATGGATCATAATGACACCATGATGGGAAATCTTAAGTTATATGGAAAACTATGATGTCGCAAGGGGGTGGTGTGATACCACAATAGGATGTGTGAAGTCACAGTAAGGCATGATGATGTAAACATGGGTTATTTTGAGGCCTTATTTGGTACAGTGATGTCATAATATGCATCTATGTCATCACAGTGGTGAATTATGGTATCATAAATGTTGATTGTGCTGCTCTAATGAGGGCAATGAGAGGTCATAATAGGGTCATTGTGCTGTCGCACTGGAAATGACGCTGTCACAATGGGCCAAGTTACTGTCACCACAGTGCAAATTGAGGTGACAGTGAATCATTATACTGTGAAAAAAAAGGTATTGTAATGCTATAATGGGGACTTTGATGTCATCATGGGCACTTGTGTCACACTGGGCAGTTATGAGGTCACAAGTGAAATCTGTAACATCCATGTAGATTGTCTGTTCAAAATGGGAATCGACAATTCCTGATGTGGGTAACATGATGTCAAAATAGGGCAGGGTGGTGTTACAATGGGGCATTGTAATGCCAAAATGTGGAACTATGCTGTCATAACATGTCACTGTGATGTCACAATTGGGAATTGTGATGTCATAAAGGTTAATTGTGCTGCTCTAATTATAGAACAGGAGCTCATAATCAGGGAGTTGTTTCACTATATTATGCAATTGTGATGATCCCACTGGGCATCATGAGGTAACAATATGGCATTCTTGGGTGACAATACAGAATTGTGATATAATAGTTGGGCAATGTGATTTCACAATGGTCCTGGTGATATCACACTGGGCAATTTTGATGTCACAGTGGGCAATCATGATGTCACAAAGGAAATTTTAATGTCATAATGTGAACTGCGAGGTTAAAACCGAACACATGTCACAATAGGTCATTATGATGATGCAAATGCATAGCATGATGTTATAATGTGATACCATGATGTCATATGCATAATTGTGATGTTACAATTGTCAATTGTGATGTTGTAAGATAATTTTAATGTCATGATGAGAATTGTGGTATCTTAATTGTGAATTGTGATGTCACATTGACAGTATAGGAGGTCACAATAGGGTGTAATCATGTCACAGTAGGACATGGCGATGTCACAGCAGGAAAAGTAAAAGAAAGGAAGGAAAAGGAAAGTAATATCAAACTGGCATCTGGGTTTTTGTGTGTGTGAGCCTAGTATTAAAAGAAATAGATAAAAAAATTACAATTTTTCCACTACATTAAGACTGGAAAATATTTCTTAAATGCCTGAAATTGCAAATGTTACATTCAAGTAAACTCATTTGTTAGCAGAAGCAAATTGAAACATAAAACTTAGAACTCTGAATCCAGTACTTTTTGTGGGCCTGGAGCTGCATGAAGGGTTATACGGTGCCTTCGTAGATCTTCTAATCATAATTAAGGTAAACATAGGTGGTGATGGGGCCCTAATGGAGCCTTATGTGATCAAAATGGAAATTATGAGGTAGTGACGTCGCTTTATAATGTCAGAATGGGGGAAGAGTGAGATCCTAATGGGGGTTTCCTGAGGGCACTGCAGAGCATTTTGATGTCATAATTGGATATTTGATGTCACAATAGGGACTTTGGAGGTCACAGTGGGGCATAGTGATAGCATAAATCATGCCATGATACCTTTAGGAGGACACTGAGATGATAACGAGGCCAATGTGAGATCATAATGGGGAATTGTGATGTAACATTGAAAAACATGCATCCTGGGGTACAGTGGTATCACAATAGGGAGCTTTGATGTCACAGTGGAGTGTTGTTCTGTCACAAGGATTCATCTACTGTTATCACTGGAGAACTGTGTTTTTACAAGGGTTTATGGTCATGCTGTAATGGAGGATTATGATATCATGATGGGGAATTCTGAACTCATATGGAGAACTATGATGTCATAATGGGGTGCTGTGATTCCACAACAGGATGTGTGAAGTCACAATGAGGCATGATGATTCCAAAATGGAATATTTTGATGCCGTATTTAGTACAGTGATGTAATAATGTTAAACTATGTTGTCACAGTGGGGAACTGTGGTATCATAAAGGTTGATTGTGCTGCTCTAATGAGGGCACTGTGAGGTCATAATAGGGTAATTGTGATGTCACACAAGAAATGATGATGTCACAATGGGCCAAGCTAGTGTCACCACACGGCACCTTGTGGTGAAATTGAATCATTACTTTGTGAAAAAGGGGAATTTTGATGGAATAATGGGGACTGTGATGTCAGAATGGGCACTTGTGTCACTTTGGGCAGTTATGATGTCACAAAAGAAAACTGTAACATCCATAGAGAATTCTCTGTTCATAATGGGGAATTGACAAGTCATGAAGAGGGTATGATCAAGTCAACATAGGGAAGTGTGCTGTCACAACCGGGTACTTTAATGCCATAATTCTGAACTATGATGTCATAACATGTAACTGTAATGTCACAGTTGGGAATTCTGATGTTGTAAGACAATTTAAATGTCATGATGAGAATTGTGAGATCTTAATTGTGAATTGTGATGTCAAATTGGCAGTATGGGAGGTCACAATTGGGCGTTATTTTGTTACAGTACGTCATGGTGATCTCGCAGCAGATATAGGAAAAGAAATTAAAGGAAGGAAAAGGAAAGATATGTAACTGTTATCTGATTTTCTGTGTGTGTGAACCTAGTTTTAAAAGAAATAGAAAAAAAAATTCCAATTCTCCCATGATCTTGAGACTGGACAAGAGTTCTTAAATGCCTGAAAAATCAAATGTTACATTCAAGTGAAGGCATTTGTTAGCAGACACAAGTTGAAGCATAAATCTTAGAACTCTGAATCCAGTCCTTTTTTTGGCCGGCAGCAGTATGAAGTGTAGTAGGGTACCTTCGAAGATCTTCTATTCATAATTAAGTTAAACATCGTTTGTGATGGGGCCCTAATGGAGCATTATGTTATCAAAATTGAATTTATGAGCTAATGATGTGGCTTTATAAATTCAGAATGTGGGAAGTGTTAGATCCTAATGGGGGTATCCTGAAGGCAGAGCAGAGAATTGTGATGTCATAATGGGATTTTGATATCACAATAGGAAATTTGAAGGCCAGAGTGGCACCTCATCATAGCATAAAGGAATGGCACGGTACCATAATGGTGACACTGAGATGATAGCCAGGGCAATGTGAGATCATATTGTGGAATTGTGAAGTAACAGTAAAAAGTATGTCCTCATGGGGTGCAGTGGTGTCACAATAGGGTGCTCTGATATCAGAAGGGAGAGTTGTTCTGTCACAATGGTGCATCCAGTGTTATCACTGGAGAACTATGATGTCACAAGGGTTTCTTTTGATGCTGTAATGGATGATTATGATATCATGATGGGGAATTCTGCAGTCATATGGAGAACTATGATGTCAAAATGGGATGTTGTGATACCAAAATAGGATGTGTGAATTCAAAATAAGGCATGATGATGTCCCAATGGGATAGTTTGATGCCATATTTGGTACAGTGATGTCATAATGTGCAACTATGTTGTCACAGTGGGAAATTGTAGTATCATAAAAGTTGATTGTGCTGCACTAATGAGGGCAATGTGAGGACTTAATAGGGTAATCGTGGTGTCACAGTGGACATCATGATGTCACAATGGGCCAAGCTTATGTCAACACAAGGCACCTTGATGTGACAGTGAAGCATTACCCTGTGAAAAAAAGGAATTATGACGTTATAATGGGGACTGTGATGTCATCATGGGCACTTGTGTCGCACTGGGAGGTTATGATGACACAAAAGAAAACTGTAACCTCAATGAGGAATTGTCTGGTCATAATGGGGTATTGACAAGTCACGAAGAGGACATTATGATGTCAAAATAGGGCGGGGTGGTGTCACAATCGGGCATTGCAATGCTATAATGTGGATCTGTGATGTCATAACAGGTAACTGTGATGTTGCAATTGGGAATTGTGATGTCTTAAAGCTTAATTGTGCTGCTATAATTAGGCAACATGAGCTCATCATTGGGGAGTTGTTTTGCTATCATGGGGAATGGTGATGTTCCAACTGGGCATCATGAGTACACAAAATGGCACTGTAGGCTGACAATACAGCATTGTGATATCTTAGTGGGCCACTGTGGTGTCACAATGGTCCTGGTGATATGACAGTGGGCAATTGTGATGTCACCAAGGGAAACTGTAAAGTCTAAAGGAGAGTTGCGAGGTCACAATAGAACACATATCACAATAGGGTAGTAAAAAATCACAAAGGCCTAGCATGATGCTATAAGGTGATGCCGTGATGTCATATCCATCTTTATGGTGTCACAATTGGCAATTGTGATGTTATGAGATAATTTAAATTTCATGATGAGAATTGTGAGTTCTTTATTGTGAACTGTGATGTCACATTGGCAGTATATGAGGTAACAATAGGGCATTATGACGTCACATTACAACATGGTGATGTCACAGCAGGAATAGGAAAAGAAAGGAAAGGAAGGAAAAGGAAAGAAATATCAAACTGGCATCTGGATTTGTATGTGTGTGAACCAAGTATTAAAAGACAAAGATAAAAATATTACCATTCTTCCAATATCTTGAGACTGGAAAAGAGTTCTTAAATGCCTGAAAAAGCC